>CAJVPJ010000771.1:0-16948 GCA_910592205.1 Paraglomus occultum | reverse complement strand
TTGCATGCGTACACAGCGCGCTAGACGTGTTTATGTCACGCGTAAAAAATTCCGAATAATTTTGTAACACACTGTATATGCTCATGATTATCTTTGTATTCTGAATGTATCATCAAGCAACACCAGCAATAATACTATGGAGAAGATACTTTTGTCCATAGATACTATCACTTAATGTTAGAGAAAATCTTCAATACAACGAATTACAAACTCTTGTGGTAAGAAAGAAAATCTTATGTTTTATACTAAACATTATACCACGAATGTTTGAGATCTGTGAAATCAGGGCAGACGGAGAATCTAGTAGCTCGAAGGAACGACGAAAATCCGATGACAACCAGCAAGGGTGGAAACGAGATTTCAGAGTGCTTTTTGGAGAAATAAAGCCTCGTCGTGCCTCAAATAGTGTCGTAAACCACACTTTGATCAAACTTGCCGAATTCATGAAAGAATCACTAGATTAAATGGTTTAGGTATTCTCCATGTTCAGAAACGTTTGGATGCTTCGTTAAAGGTTAGATTATCGTTATCCGAATTTTACTAAAGTTTAGCTGAGCCAACCTCGGCCCACTGATTAAACATAAATATAACACGATGTCAAGTCGAACTGTTTAGCATGGGTCTTGCATTTGACGGACTATATAGTTTCAAGCAAATAGGAAGGATGTTATTACCTACTAAAGATGCAAATTTTAAAGCTAATAATTGTCATCTCGACCTTTTATAGTTTGTTGGTAAGTCTTACTGTAATTCTTAACCTAATTATTACAAATTATAATTTTTAATTATTTCTTTATTCAGGGAAAAAGTTCGTATCATAGAGAATCAAATTCATCTCCTCACAACGTAAACGTTCGCATCCCAGACTTAAATTCCACCCCCTGCAATTGATTGATGTTTACTAAATTATAGCAAAGGCAACTTTTAATACATTGCACTATAATAAGGTTTTCTCTTCTCTCACTGGGCAGTTGGTTTTAACGTTGTGTGTAAAAGTAATGTGAAGTGAAAAAGTAAAAAGTACGAAATCGCTCTGTGTCAACCGCAAAAAATCGCACTTGTGATTTTCGGATAATGTTCATACAAGAAGAACGGTCTTTATTGAGTGTGATATTCATAATAATTTTTAAGTAATCATCACTGCAACAAATACGCGGTGAAAATGCAAAAAAGGTTATTATCGGATGCTGAAACCTGGTTCTGTATTAGTATATGATGATGGATGAAGTTTTTTTAGAAGGTAGAATGCAGGATCTCACTTATTCGTATTAAATTTTCCCTTTTTCAAATAAATTAGCAACAGAATAATATTATAAATATCATAACTGATGGTGATAATTATAAGGCCACAATGCCTTCTAGATCTATACATCAACATGTAACATTAGTAATAATAGTAGATCAGTAATATTAATATGTGGTTGTGACCATATTAATATTGATTCAGTACATGAAGATTTATTAATCCCAAAATTATAATAAGAATGCCACATTTTATAATAACAAGAGCATTTGTATTGAAAACAACAGTATCTCTTTAATATCACATTCCACACTCTATGAATGAGCACAACAATGCTGCTTAGTAACGAATGCACACTATAAAGAACATTTGAAACGTAGTAGTAAAACTAGAGCAACGCCCACTTAATATAGCTATCTTAGGGCATAGAAATTCGTCCTCAAATTACGAGGCTGCACATTGGTAGTTTAGTGTGAGACAAAACCCTATACACCAATACGATTAATACATATGTCGGACAAAAAGATACGTTTAGGTTACAATCACGGATTTTAATATTAATATTAATGTTTGAAGATTGTGGTGTCATCACCTAATTTATGTAACCGGAAGTTATACTTTTCTAATTACTGATGCTAATGTGACAATCTCGATACGGAGATACCCAAGTATGACTCGTACGATCACAGGAGGACAGAGAATACCATGTAGCATTTTTTACTGTAACCATCGAACATAGATTGATATTTTACGGTGGCTAAAAGATTGGACCCCGTTTAAATTTACCAATTTATTACTATACGTGATTCATATAGATTTGATCAGTTTATGCATTCGGCGCATTCAGAATAACTACGAGATTGTTTTTATTATTATATCGGCTAAACTTGATGATATCAAATTTGCATTGACTGCGAATTCGTGCAAGTGAGATTTTTGCATTCGTGATGATGAGTTCTCGCCATCACTTTATCTATGTTCGTGTATGGCACGATGATAATAATTCGCTTGCTCTCGATATGTACTAATCGACATCGATCCTTGTCTAGACCAATTTGACCCGTTGATTCCGCACGCAAATAAATAATTCTGGAGAACGTTATCCTCTGGTCACAGTATTGTTAGAATCGGGTAACACTCTCTTAACATGCAAGTTAATTCTTACATTAATTCAGTGTTGAATAATTATCCTAAATTCAGTAATATTATCTCTCATATGCATCGATTGCTGACCAGTTTAGTGAAATCCATACTAATGTAATAAACTGATGGTTGAGTTTGTTAGCGATTATCTCTTCAATGGAGACTATGTGCCAAGCTGAAAAAAGCCCATGCTTCATATTTTGTCTGTCGCAGAATTGACAACTCAACCAGTACGAAGTTAATTTTAAAAAATTTCTCAAGTTGCATAAGTGATATTAATATTGTCAAGCTACGTATTATACTGTTCACATTTTGGCAATAAACGAAAACTTGTTCGATTACATAATATTTATTGACTTGTTGGTACATTTGCAATACATAAGTTTTCATACGGAATTCCCGTTACACGTTTTTTTTTCTTTGGTAATAATACGGTCTTTGCAATAACTACCGCGTAATTTAAGGTAAGGCTACTTTTTTTCCTTCACATAACTCGTGATTTGAGTAGTCTCCCAAAGTCAAAATTTGAGCCGATATGATTCAATCTTACTGTTTCGAACTTTTAATGCATACTCGAGTTAATATATGTTCTATAGTGAAGCAAAATACGAATACCCGAAAAATTTCCAGTCATGTGAGTGACACGATTACTACTAATAAACGCACGAACCCCCTTGTCGTTATATTTGCCATGTCATGCAAAGAATTATTATTATAATAAAGTTGTTTCGTCATAATTAATTTTGTTCTTGATAAATCTCGCTTATGTAAAACACAAACAAGTTGATGCAAATGATTGTGCAGTATTTTGACTCAGTAACTGTTTAGCATTGATACTTATAATAATAAGCTCCTGTCGCGTTTAATTATCTCACACAAAGAGAATGATATAAAAACAAAAACGATAATATTTATTGCAAAGAAACGTATATTAAGAATCGTAAAATAAATTTATCAATTTTTTGTTGAAAATTGTGTTGCGTTTTGCAGCAAGAAATACTTTGTTTCTAAATTTGAAGTTACGTTGCGTAATATTTGCTACAAAAATTTCTTGCACGAAAACCAAATCCTTACAATAACGACGGTAATACTGTTTCGGTTTTTTTGGCCGAGCAGCTGAATGGTATATCGCAAACAATCCTCCTCTAAAATGCACGATTGAAATCTCAAAGCCAATTACATACCACAAAATTGATTTGTGAAGGATTCATTAAATTGAGTGTGCTACAGATTATATTGAATGGGAAGCTCCAGGTATAAGGAAGTCCACAAATAGAAATCATAATGTTCAGCTCGAGTAGAAAATATTACTATTAATAAACTGATGGAGAGCGATAGTATAGAACGGGTAGGTAGTTTGCTGAAAATTTGAAAAAAACATTGAACCGAGTTCAAGTATTATTATAAATAAACTGATTTATTATTATTATATTATTATCATCACATGAAATAAGTTCTATCACACCCGCAAAATTTATTGACCAATTACCGAACGGATGAGTGTGACATCGTCGTCCCCAGCCACATGCGCAACGGGATTTGTTATTATTTTCTGTCAATATCCTTTTGTATATCGAGAATTTGAATATTGTGAGGCTAACTGTCATAAAATACGCAAGCAAAAAAACATGCGATCAGGCAGCAAATTTAACCAACATCAGTAGTTCACACTTGTATATCTAACTTTTATCTCTTTCAACACGAGAAAAATAATCGTGTTGAAAACATTTATTGCGTGATCTTATTATATCACCCAAGTCGTCTATCTTGGCTAATTATCGTATGATTTAGTGACAAAGAGTTCGTAAAATTATAATAAAAGTCACATTTCGAAGAATGGCACGAAGCTCTTTATTTCTTCAATCACATGACCGGGTGAAATACCTCGGCATCCAGCTGAGGATAAAAATCATTAAGAAACTCGACAAATAAAGCTTAAATTACAAATAGCTCTAAATCAGATTCAACAGTATTATTGTTCTTGTCATTTGATGAAAACCCTCTTATTTAGCAGAGGGAGAGGGAATGATTCGAGGTGATTCTAGTTGATATCATTGTATAAGAATTATAATTCGAATTCAATGATGACTGTTATGAACGATCTACCGACGAGATTGGGAGTAAAATTCACATTCACAAGCACACCCATATTCATTAGAGATATGGTCATACAGACGCCGCCGATCCCTGCCGACGAACACTCGCCAATCGTCGTTTTTCACCTTCCAACTAATTCAGAGGAAAATAGAATACTAAATATTCATCTTACAAAGTAAAATTGTTTGTACAATCTCTCTGCATCACCCCACACACATACCACTTTCTTAACACGTTCTAGTGACCCAGCAGCATTTGAATTAGCCCTACAATTCTCAACGTTGTATGGAGGAGTAATAGCCACTTCATCGAGAACCACAATGGTATCCTTAGCCCATCGGCACGGTAGTCTGAACGTAGAACGAGAGGATGTGTGTAATGATGACGGTGAAAAGTAGTCAGGTAAGATGATTTGGATGTTGTTATTGAAAGATGCGATAGTTAAAGTAGTGTAAAACGATTGCATTGAAAAAGTTAAGTGGTATTCAAAATATTAGTATTACAGTTGATAGTCTCCGTCTCCCGTGAATTTGAATCGCTCACTCGCCAATCTCTTAAGATTAAAACCACAATCTAATTTTGTCCTTAAGTTTCATTCCCCCACTTATCTTCTTTTATTCCACTTACGTTTTACTTAACGCATCGAAGATTTCTTGTGCCTCTTGCGTAACCCCATCACCAATCCTCGCTAGCTGACACTGTGTGTCTTTATATGCTTGTATTCCTCTTTGTTGAAGTTTATCCAATTGGACATAACCAATTCTCGGGAAGGCTTTAGCGAAAAAATTGATTAATCGCATTCTGACCGTTTGTCGCATTGGCATTGTTTGATGCAGCGTCTGGCGTTGGAGGAATGGTATTAGGTGTGGTCGTAACAGGCGTTGTTGGCATGCTATCACTAATAGAATTCTTCCTGTATGGTAGTTGAGTAACTTCTTTCAGAAAGCCGATTTTTAAAATATGAAAATCATATTTCGGTGATGAAAGCGTTTGTGCAGATGTCTGGTCGCTTGGGCATTGTTTAACATTGGGGGGGAAAAGGGATTGGTTTAGGTTAAGGAATAATTCAGAAATAATTTTAATCAAAGAGTTATTCCCTGAGCCATACTTGTTTTAAAGCTACGAAGGGAAACGCTATAACGGCATAATATTATTATCATTAAGGATATGAAGCACAACACAGCTCGTCTTTGAATCATAAGCATAGATCTGTCCTTCGTGTTCTTCATCGGTAATGGTTTTTACTCGGATCGGCAGTCCTAATACCCAATCTAAACCTCTTTGTTGTTGTAATGTGTGTTGTTGCTGTTGCTGTTGCTGTTGCTGTTGTTGTTGTTGTTGTTGCTGCTGATCGTTCCTGTTATCTGCGGAGGAGTTATTACTATTATTATTAATGGCTACGGAGCTGTTCGAAGTCGCGTTGGAAGATCGTTGATTCGTGGACGAAGAGTTGGAACGATTAAGGTTACGTGGATTAGAGCGTTGCATGTGGGTATTATCCATACGATGTGTCTGGAATAATTGTAAAAAAGGTCCACCTGAACTCGTATATATTTAACGAATCAAACATGTGACATCACTAGTGGCTTGGTCAATTCAAGACTCTTTTTTTTTTTCACACTTTTATCATTGTTGGTAGGTTCTCATTATATCGATCGTTATGAAACATGCGTAAATTCGGAATAAGGACATTGACATATAATTTTAATAGGCTTGTTTATAACTTATTTGATGGGAATTTACCTGTCTGCTATCACGCACTTAATAAGTCTACTTATTATTGAATACTTATTAGTGTATTCAATTGATTATTATTATTAAAGTTCAAATATAAAATACATTCCTGTTTGCGATGGTGTCATGGATTCTGGCCATTCCATATACGTTGCTATGTTTCAAAGTCAGCTGATAAGACAATATGCAATTCTCCTAAGAAAAGTTAGTTCCGATTTTTTCCATCGAGAAATGGAACATTCCATTAATAGTCAACAAAGTATATAAACAACTGTTTTACCTATTAAAAGAAAACCTGAATCTTTTACAAGAAATCGCTTAGTCTAATTTTATGGTTTTCATTTTTACAACACTTATAATGATAGATTTGGGGGCATGCTGCAACAAAACCAGACAAAGTGAACATTTTATTATGTGACATAAATGAGAGGCTGATTATGATGTTGGCTGTAAAATTGACCAGTGTGACTGAGGACATTTTGAAAAAATAATATTGGTGTTCATTCATAACTTATGGACCTGTTAATTTTAATGCTCCCTTATCATACCAGAAGGTGAGGAATTAGGATATAAACCATAACAGGATTAATATAGGATTACCTCTACAAGTGAAACTCGATATAAGAAGCTCTCGATATAAGAAACGCTAATTAAATTTTGATATAAGAAAGTTGAGCTGAAAAACAGTCTATATAAAATTATCTCCATATAAAAAAGTTACTATATAAACTCTCGGTATAATAATAAGAAGGATTCTAAGATTTTTACTATGGCTCCCGATGACTTCTTATATCGAGAGCCACTTGTATATATAAAAATAGAATATATGAAATTAATTTACATTAAATCCATTATTATTATGGAACCAAAGAATTACAGCACTATTAGAAGCATTCTCAAAAAAGCTCAAGGAGAAAAAATTGTCCCTTATTAAAAAAGCTAATAAAGTATTAAAATTTGCAGTACTGAAATATTTTTATGTTTTATCAGTATAGATTAGTTTGGGACAAATAATATCCTTGAATTCATCTCTAACGAATGGGCGAATATTATGATAAAGATATTCTTGTCGTTTATAATCCAAAGAAGGCGGAGTTAGAACTAGGATAGAAAAGGATTTAATTTCTTTGGTAATTTTGGAAACACTTGCTTTTCTGGTTTTCAATAAATTAAATTCAGCGTACGAACCATTAGCAACCAGCTGAGCTTTGACGACTCCTGGATAAGCTGCTTCGAATACAAAATACTGATATTTTTGTAAACCACTCAATTTTTTAAAGAAAATTCCGAATTAAGATCTAAATATTGAAAGCCTTTGCCGTTTTTATAGAACTGAGCCTTGTTTAATCCCACGATGCTCGATTTTTTCACAACCTCAACAATATGACCCACGCAATCTACGGTCGTTTTTCGATAAAGCTTCTTAATTAATCCAAAACTACCATCACACTTGAATTTAGTATGCCCAGGCACTATAAAATTTAATTCGATACTTTTATAATAACCGCAAATTACCAAATACAAGTAAAATCAAATAGTGGCATTGTTTTTATTCTGACCACCGGCATTGTCACAAGTAATCTTTAAGCACTTTTCGCCCTTATTCAATTTCTTAATTCCCATCAAATACCATGCTCAGCGTACCATTAGGACCTTTGCCGATAATTTCATCTTTATCGAGAACGTAATTAATTTGTTCGCGTACGGCTTCATATTGAATACCAAATAAATGTACTTTGCGCGGACTAAGATAATAGATCTTACTTACTTGTCGGAATGGGGCACGTGAACGTTTTGCGCTCAATCGTAACTGTAATGCGCAGTCGCGTCAATGCTAGAATAGGCTTTACCTCTTGTTATAAAAGGATCATTTACTAATTTTCTCTGTTGTTCTGCTAATTCGTATTTTTGTTGTAATAGTTTCTTTCTAATTTAGCTTTTACTAGATATTTTTTCAGTAAATTTCTTCCTTGCGAGCATTATATTGTAAGCCGTTCCGAAAATATTGGCACGTGTCACATAAATCCGTTCTCGGACTCATAATTTGAATATAAGGCGTTAATTGGTGTCATAACTTGCGAAACGCATCATACTTTAACAATTTCAACGTGCTATCATTTTCGAGACCTGCAATTAAAATCACGATAGACCGATTTATAACTTGTTTCAGCTGGCAATAGTGTCAGTGATTGAGTAATACGATTGACATTTCTACCAGGAACTTTCTAGACCTTTTCACAATTGTAACTATTGTTCCCCTGTATGCAAATGCGCCGAAATTCACGCATATTGATTAAACGTTTAGTTCGAATATCGTGACTCAAGAAAGGTTTGCTATAAAAGACGACCAAAATTGAGCTATTTTACGAAAAAGGTTTGCGAACTGCTTTTACAAAATCTGTCCAACAGACTTTATTATTTTAAAATGTTTGCTCTCACGAGTGAATTTATTCTTGGATTATTGATCGGAATTATCCTTGGATATTCCCTTTACTATGAAATTCACAAAGATCACCTGCATATTATAAATCATTTAATGGAGCCGAAGAAAAGACCTAAGTCTACCAGACAAATTGGCCAACGTGACTATCCATCAGAAACCGAAAACTTGTGGAACGATTTAATCCTATTATACGAAAAAAGAATCAAATTTAACAAAATGATGCTTGAAATCCATTTTTCTCCCATGCAATCACTCTGGTGCTTTTAACATTATTTATACAGTCGTCCCCTCATATAGTCACCGCGTTGGAGCGAGTAATTCAGGGTGGTGACTATAAATTTTGACTATACGGGTGACTGTAACTTTATAATTACAATGTAAATGAAACGTTTGGTTCTTCCTGAGACGGTGACTGTAGGGGGGTGGTGACTGTATGGGGGTGACTGTATTTTCAAGAATAATAAAATTTATGCTTACAAAAATTGATTTTTATATGTTTGACTTTTTTGATTGCAATTATGTCAGTCTTTATCAATAAGGAACGAACTTCCGTTGACGGGTCGTTCGGCGTTTGCAGAAAGCTTTTACATTAAATTTATTCTCCTTACGTTTCTTCAAGTTTTCTGGTTCATCATGTGTTGGTGTTAATGCTCGTTTAGTAGTTATGATTTTCCGTTCCTCTTGATAAATTTCATAAGTAATTTTTTCTTAATGTAAATATTCCTGGAGAGTTTGGGGTATTATTAATTTTAAAAACATATAAGAGGCAATTTTTTCTCCTTGAGCTTTGAGAATGCTTTTAATAGTGCTGTAATTCTTTGGTTCCATAATGGATTTAATGTAAATTAATTTCATATATTTTATTTTTATATATAGAGGGAATCCTATATTAATCCTGTTATGGTTTATATTACTCATCTTCTGGTATGATAAAGGGAGCATTAAAATTAACAGGTCCATAAGTTATGAATGAACACCAATATTATTTTTTAAAATGTCCTCAGTCACATTGGTCAATTTTACAGTCACATCATAATCAGCCTCTCATTTATGTCACATAATAAAATGTTCACTTTGTATTTGTCTGGTTTTGTTGCAGCGTGCCCCATTTTATCACATTTAAGCATGTGTTTTTACTGATAGATTGGGAAGAGAAGAAACTTTTTCTTACCAATTGTTTTGCAAAGGACCCGAGGTTACGGTGTAAAATATCGGAATTTCATCAGTCATGCTGCTCGACAATCATATTTAATATTGCCCAAACAATAAGCTATGCATGCAGCTCCCATAGATCTACTATCACGAGATATAACCACTCCTGGTGAGCATCATTTCGAGATAAGAATTGATTTTGATGCTGAGGAGTAGTTCGCTATTAATATTATTATTTTAAAGTTGATCAAATAGTCTACACCCTTCGATCACGCAGTCTAGTAGCTTCTAGAATGCACGAAAATATTGCAAATGCATTTATCGAAAATCCCATGCATCCTCGCGTTGGTACCATTCCGCGTTTTCAGATAATAAAGACATACGAGAATACAGTTCATTCTTTATTTTAATATAGCCAGCTTACGCTAACGGAATTGACTCGAGGCGTGCAAGGCATATCTATCAATCGATCATATAACTAGTCAGAAGGTTTTTTTAGAGACACTTTTAAGGAACAATTTGACAACTTAATTTGCAACATTGTATAACGAAAAAGTTTGCATAGCATTATGCGCTTTGCTGTGAATTTCTGTTTTGGAAATCAGGTCATATGACAATGGATCTTCACATAAAGAATTACACCTGTCACCAGTTTAATTTGCATTCGTGATGATGAGTTCTCGCCATCACTTTATCTATGTTCGTGTATGGCACGATGATAATAATTCGCTTGCTCTCGATATGTACTAATCGACATCGATCCTTGTCTAGACCAATTTGACCCGTTGATTCCGCACGCAAATAAATAATTCTGGAGAACGTTATCCTCTGGTCACAGTATTGTTAGAATCGGGTAACACTCTCTTAACATGCAAGTTAATTCTTACATTAATTCAGTGTTGAATAATTATCCTAAATTCAGTAATATTATCTCTCATATGCATCGATTGCTGACCAGTTTAGTGAAATCCATACTAATGTAATAAACTGATGGTTGAGTTTGTTAGCGATTATCTCTTCAATGGAGACTATGTGCCAAGCTGAAAAAAGCCCATGCTTCATATTTTGTCTGTCGCAGAATTGACAACTCAACCAGTACGAAGTTAATTTTAAAAAATTTCTCAAGTTGCATAAGTGATATTAATATTGTCAAGCTACGTATTATACTGTTCACATTTTGGCAATAAACGAAAACTTGTTCGATTACATAATATTTATTGACTTGTTGGTACATTTGCAATACATAAGTTTTCATACGGAATTCCCGTTACACGTTTTTTTTTCTTTGGTAATAATACGGTCTTTGCAATAACTACCGCGTAATTTAAGGTAAGGCTACTTTTTTTCCTTCACATAACTCGTGATTTGAGTAGTCTCCCAAAGTCAAAATTTGAGCCGATATGATTCAATCTTACTGTTTCGAACTTTTAATGCATACTCGAGTTAATATATGTTCTATAGTGAAGCAAAATACGAATACCCGAAAAATTTCCAGTCATGTGAGTGACACGATTACTACTAATAAACGCACGAACCCCCTTGTCGTTATATTTGCCATGTCATGCAAAGAATTATTATTATAATAAAGTTGTTTCGTCATAATTAATTTTGTTCTTGATAAATCTCGCTTATGTAAAACACAAACAAGTTGATGCAAATGATTGTGCAGTATTTTGACTCAGTAACTGTTTAGCATTGATACTTATAATAATAAGCTCCTGTCGCGTTTAATTATCTCACACAAAGAGAATGATATAAAAACAAAAACGATAATATTTATTGCAAAGAAACGTATATTAAGAATCGTAAAATAAATTTATCAATTTTTTGTTGAAAATTGTGTTGCGTTTTGCAGCAAGAAATACTTTGTTTCTAAATTTGAAGTTACGTTGCGTAATATTTGCTACAAAAATTTCTTGCACGAAAACCAAATCCTTACAATAACGACGGTAATACTGTTTCGGTTTTTTTGGCCGAGCAGCTGAATGGTATATCGCAAACAATCCTCCTCTAAAATGCACGATTGAAATCTCAAAGCCAATTACATACCACAAAATTGATTTGTGAAGGATTCATTAAATTGAGTGTGCTACAGATTATATTGAATGGGAAGCTCCAGGTATAAGGAAGTCCACAAATAGAAATCATAATGTTCAGCTCGAGTAGAAAATATTACTATTAATAAACTGATGGAGAGCGATAGTATAGAACGGGTAGGTAGTTTGCTGAAAATTTGAAAAAAACATTGAACCGAGTTCAAGTATTATTATAAATAAACTGATTTATTATTATTATATTATTATCATCACATGAAATAAGTTCTATCACACCCGCAAAATTTATTGACCAATTACCGAACGGATGAGTGTGACATCGTCGTCCCCAGCCACATGCGCAACGGGATTTGTTATTATTTTCTGTCAATATCCTTTTGTATATCGAGAATTTGAATATTGTGAGGCTAACTGTCATAAAATACGCAAGCAAAAAAACATGCGATCAGGCAGCAAATTTAACCAACATCAGTAGTTCACACTTGTATATCTAACTTTTATCTCTTTCAACACGAGAAAAATAATCGTGTTGAAAACATTTATTGCGTGATCTTATTATATCACCCAAGTCGTCTATCTTGGCTAATTATCGTATGATTTAGTGACAAAGAGTTCGTAAAATTATAATAAAAGTCACATTTCGAAGAATGGCACGAAGCTCTTTATTTCTTCAATCACATGACCGGGTGAAATACCTCGGCATCCAGCTGAGGATAAAAATCATTAAGAAACTCGACAAATAAAGCTTAAATTACAAATAGCTCTAAATCAGATTCAACAGTATTATTGTTCTTGTCATTTGATGAAAACCCTCTTATTTAGCAGAGGGAGAGGGAATGATTCGAGGTGATTCTAGTTGATATCATTGTATAAGAATTATAATTCGAATTCAATGATGACTGTTATGAACGATCTACCGACGAGATTGGGAGTAAAATTCACATTCACAAGCACACCCATATTCATTAGAGATATGGTCATACAGACGCCGCCGATCCCTGCCGACGAACACTCGCCAATCGTCGTTTTTCACCTTC
Source organism: Paraglomus occultum (assembly GCA_910592205.1). Classification (NCBI taxonomy): domain Eukaryota; kingdom Fungi; phylum Glomeromycota; class Glomeromycetes; order Paraglomerales; family Paraglomeraceae; genus Paraglomus; species Paraglomus occultum. Next base: position 4,045 of record CAJVPJ010000771.1, on the reverse strand, counting down.
CAACTAATTCAGAGGAAAATAGAATACTAAATATTCATCTTACAAAGTAAAATTGTTTGTACAATCTCTCTGCATCACCCCACACACATACCACTTTCTTAACACGTTCTAGTGACCCAGCAGCATTTGAATTAGCCCTACAATTCTCAACGTTGTATGGAGGAGTAATAGCCACTTCATCGAGAACCACAATGGTATCCTTAGCCCATCGGCACGGTAGTCTGAACGTAGAACGAGAGGATGTGTGTAATGATGACGGTGAAAAGTAGTCAGGTAAGATGATTTGGATGTTGTTATTGAAAGATGCGATAGTTAAAGTAGTGTAAAACGATTGCATTGAAAAAGTTAAGTGGTATTCAAAATATTAGTATTACAGTTGATAGTCTCCGTCTCCCGTGAATTTGAATCGCTCACTCGCCAATCTCTTAAGATTAAAACCACAATCTAATTTTGTCCTTAAGTTTCATTCCCCCACTTATCTTCTTTTATTCCACTTACGTTTTACTTAACGCATCGAAGATTTCTTGTGCCTCTTGCGTAACCCCATCACCAATCCTCGCTAGCTGACACTGTGTGTCTTTATATGCTTGTATTCCTCTTTGTTGAAGTTTATCCAATTGGACATAACCAATTCTCGGGAAGGCTTTAGCGAAAAAATTGATTAATCGCATTCTGACCGTTTGTCGCATTGGCATTGTTTGATGCAGCGTCTGGCGTTGGAGGAATGGTATTAGGTGTGGTCGTAACAGGCGTTGTTGGCATGCTATCACTAATAGAATTCTTCCTGTATGGTAGTTGAGTAACTTCTTTCAGAAAGCCGATTTTTAAAATATGAAAATCATATTTCGGTGATGAAAGCGTTTGTGCAGATGTCTGGTCGCTTGGGCATTGTTTAACATTGGGGGGGAAAAGGGATTGGTTTAGGTTAAGGAATAATTCAGAAATAATTTTAATCAAAGAGTTATTCCCTGAGCCATACTTGTTTTAAAGCTACGAAGGGAAACGCTATAACGGCATAATATTATTATCATTAAGGATATGAAGCACAACACAGCTCGTCTTTGAATCATAAGCATAGATCTGTCCTTCGTGTTCTTCATCGGTAATGGTTTTTACTCGGATCGGCAGTCCTAATACCCAATCTAAACCTCTTTGTTGTTGTAATGTGTGTTGTTGCTGTTGCTGTTGCTGTTGCTGTTGTTGTTGTTGTTGTTGCTGCTGATCGTTCCTGTTATCTGCGGAGGAGTTATTACTATTATTATTAATGGCTACGGAGCTGTTCGAAGTCGCGTTGGAAGATCGTTGATTCGTGGACGAAGAGTTGGAACGATTAAGGTTACGTGGATTAGAGCGTTGCATGTGGGTATTATCCATACGATGTGTCTGGAATAATTGTAAAAAAGGTCCACCTGAACTCGTATATATTTAACGAATCAAACATGTGACATCACTAGTGGCTTGGTCAATTCAAGACTCTTTTTTTTTTTCACACTTTTATCATTGTTGGTAGGTTCTCATTATATCGATCGTTATGAAACATGCGTAAATTCGGAATAAGGACATTGACATATAATTTTAATAGGCTTGTTTATAACTTATTTGATGGGAATTTACCTGTCTGCTATCACGCACTTAATAAGTCTACTTATTATTGAATACTTATTAGTGTATTCAATTGATTATTATTATTAAAGTTCAAATATAAAATACATTCCTGTTTGCGATGGTGTCATGGATTCTGGCCATTCCATATACGTTGCTATGTTTCAAAGTCAGCTGATAAGACAATATGCAATTCTCCTAAGAAAAGTTAGTTCCGATTTTTTCCATCGAGAAATGGAACATTCCATTAATAGTCAACAAAGTATATAAACAACTGTTTTACCTATTAAAAGAAAACCTGAATCTTTTACAAGAAATCGCTTAGTCTAATTTTATGGTTTTCATTTTTACAACACTTATAATGATAGATTTGGGGGCATGCTGCAACAAAACCAGACAAAGTGAACATTTTATTATGTGACATAAATGAGAGGCTGATTATGATGTTGGCTGTAAAATTGACCAGTGTGACTGAGGACATTTTGAAAAAATAATATTGGTGTTCATTCATAACTTATGGACCTGTTAATTTTAATGCTCCCTTATCATACCAGAAGGTGAGGAATTAGGATATAAACCATAACAGGATTAATATAGGATTACCTCTACAAGTGAAACTCGATATAAGAAGCTCTCGATATAAGAAACGCTAATTAAATTTTGATATAAGAAAGTTGAGCTGAAAAACAGTCTATATAAAATTATCTCCATATAAAAAAGTTACTATATAAACTCTCGGTATAATAATAAGAAGGATTCTAAGATTTTTACTATGGCTCCCGATGACTTCTTATATCGAGAGCCACTTGTATATATAAAAATAGAATATATGAAATTAATTTACATTAAATCCATTATTATTATGGAACCAAAGAATTACAGCACTATTAGAAGCATTCTCAAAAAAGCTCAAGGAGAAAAAATTGTCCCTTATTAAAAAAGCTAATAAAGTATTAAAATTTGCAGTACTGAAATATTTTTATGTTTTATCAGTATAGATTAGTTTGGGACAAATAATATCCTTGAATTCATCTCTAACGAATGGGCGAATATTATGATAAAGATATTCTTGTCGTTTATAATCCAAAGAAGGCGGAGTTAGAACTAGGATAGAAAAGGATTTAATTTCTTTGGTAATTTTGGAAACACTTGCTTTTCTGGTTTTCAATAAATTAAATTCAGCGTACGAACCATTAGCAACCAGCTGAGCTTTGACGACTCCTGGATAAGCTGCTTCGAATACAAAATACTGATATTTTTGTAAACCACTCAATTTTTTAAAGAAAATTCCGAATTAAGATCTAAATATTGAAAGCCTTTGCCGTTTTTATAGAACTGAGCCTTGTTTAATCCCACGATGCTCGATTTTTTCACAACCTCAACAATATGACCCACGCAATCTACGGTCGTTTTTCGATAAAGCTTCTTAATTAATCCAAAACTACCATCACACTTGAATTTAGTATGCCCAGGCACTATAAAATTTAATTCGATACTTTTATAATAACCGCAAATTACCAAATACAAGTAAAATCAAATAGTGGCATTGTTTTTATTCTGACCACCGGCATTGTCACAAGTAATCTTTAAGCACTTTTCGCCCTTATTCAATTTCTTAATTCCCATCAAATACCATGCTCAGCGTACCATTAGGACCTTTGCCGATAATTTCATCTTTATCGAGAACGTAATTAATTTGTTCGCGTACGGCTTCATATTGAATACCAAATAAATGTACTTTGCGCGGACTAAGATAATAGATCTTACTTACTTGTCGGAATGGGGCACGTGAACGTTTTGCGCTCAATCGTAACTGTAATGCGCAGTCGCGTCAATGCTAGAATAGGCTTTACCTCTTGTTATAAAAGGATCATTTACTAATTTTCTCTGTTGTTCTGCTAATTCGTATTTTTGTTGTAATAGTTTCTTTCTAATTTAGCTTTTACTAGATATTTTTTCAGTAAATTTCTTCCTTGCGAGCATTATATTGTAAGCCGTTCCGAAAATATTGGCACGTGTCACATAAATCCGTTCTCGGACTCATAATTTGAATATAAGGCGTTAATTGGTGTCATAACTTGCGAAACGCATCATACTTTAACAATTTCAACGTGCTATCATTTTCGAGACCTGCAATAAAATCACGAAAGACTGATTTATAACTCGTTTCGGCTGGCAATAGTGTCAGCGATTGAGTAATGCGATTGACATTTCTACCAGGACTTGGTAATCCGTGTATTTCAGCGTAATTCTCGAGAAAATTCTTGACGGCAGTAGCAATGGTTATATCAATGGTTATTTTGGTTTTCCATCGTGGCACCTTTTTTACATTACCATGAACACGCGGTATGATACCATTCGTTTCTAGATGGTTTCTGACGTTTTCGAAGTGAGTGCGACCAATTCCCAACATATTGAGATACGTTTTTTGACAAAGCGGCGT
>CAJVPJ010000770.1:0-16951 GCA_910592205.1 Paraglomus occultum | reverse complement strand
AATTCTGTGCGCACTAGTCAAAAATTCGCCCTCAAAAATTAACCAATGATCGCACATAATTTTCTGCGCAGGCAGTTCCGTAATATAACGTTAAACTTTAGTCGCTTTAGTTGCATTCTTAATACGACGTAATATTGATTAGACAAGTTTTTGCCCAGTTGATGTCAGCGCAAGACATGATCGAGAGAATGACGGAAACATGATAAAAGTGATATAAACAAACGATAATAATATGACGAAAAGCATATCATTAAACTTAGTCACTTTAGTTATGACAACATGATACTGTTAAGACATGTTTTTTGCCCAATTGATGTCAGCGCAAGACATGAGAATGGCAGAAATATAATAAAGTGATGTAATAATTAGAATAATATGTCGAAAGAAGCATGAAAATAAAGACGACGTAATATTGATAAGACAAGTTTTTGCCTAATTTGATGTCAGTGCAAGACAAGATCGAATGAATGACGAAAACATGATAGAAGTAATATAAAAAAATGATAATAATATGACGAAAATAGCATAGCATTAAAGCTTTAGTCTCTTTAGTTATGACGACATAATAATGTTTAAGACAAGTTTTTTGCTCAATTGATGTCAGCATAAGACATGATCGAGAAAATGACAGAAATATGATGAATTGATATAATGAATATACTTTTTAGTTGCGTTATTATGATGACAGAATGTAGACGTTAAGCTAATTAGTCGTAAGCTAGCACAATTTTGATCAACGCAAAACATAATCTAAGAAAAATGACGGAATGATGGAAGAATGATATAATAAGAAGAAAACGTTTTCTCTATAAAAGCATCCCTCTAAGCTTGGGTAGTGGGTGGGTAAAGTCTAAGTATATAAGATTTTCCGTAAAGATCGACACAAAAAATGCTATTAATGTGTATTTAAAGGTTAGCAGGAAAATATATTAGGGAAAACTAATTTAAACAGAACAAAAATCGAAAATTTAAATGCCTTAAAATATTTATTCTATATCCTTGATTATTACATACCTAATTAGAAATTTATTTGATTAAAATTGGTGTAAGTTGATTGGAAGTAAAGCTGTTTAGCATTTGGTTGCCGTAAACACAATAAGCTAACAATAATAGTTTTTCTCATCATTACTTCAAATTATTATGGCTTGTGTGATTAACGATTACGCGAAACATAATTTGTATAATATTGGCCAAGGACTATTACTGTCTACGCACTATAAAAAATTTTTCGATTACATAAATTTCTCTGTCGACACATAATGTCGACTAATGATTGTGATTGATGGTAATGACGCGTTATTATTATCCCATGTAACATATTAATATGTAAAATATTAAAATTGGCGAATGAAAGTTCCTAATTAACATAAAATACATTTTCATCGCCTTTACCTGTGCATCTTACTAACTGTTTTTGATTTTTCTCCGATGTTTATTTGTCTGTTTAAATTAGTTTTCCCTAATATACACATTTATAGCATTTTCTTGTGTCGATCTTTACGGGGAATCTTATATACTTAACCTTTACCCACCCACCACCCAAGCTTAGAGGGATGCTTTTATAGAGAAAACGTTTTCTTCTTATTATATCATTCTTTCATCATATTTCGTCATTTTTCTTAGATTATGTTTTGTGTTGATCAAAATTGTGCTAGCGTACGACTAATTAGCTTAACGTCTACATTCTGTCATCATAATAACGCAACTAAAGTATATTCATTATATCAATTCATCATATTTCTGTCATTTTCTCGATCATGTCATATGCTGACATCAATTGAGCAGAAAACTTGTCTTAAACAGTATTATGTCGTCATAACTAAAGAGACTAAAGCTTCAATGCTATGCTTTTTTCGTCATATTATTATCATTTCTTTATATCACTTCTATCATGGTTTCGTCATTCATTCTATCATGTCTTACACTGACATCAAATTAGGCAAAACTTGTCTTTACAATATTCCGTCGTCTTTATTTTCATGCTTCTTATTACAAACAACACTTCATTATATTTCTGTCCCATTCTCTTGATCATGCGCTGACATTAATTGTACAAAAAACTTGTCTTAACAGTATTATGTCGTCATGAACTAAAGAGACTAAAGTTTAATGCTATGCTTTTCGTCATATTATTATCATTTGTTTATATCACTTTTATCATGTTTCCGTCATTCTCTCGATCATGTCTTGCGCTGACATCAATTGGGCAAAAACTTGGTCCATACCCCTTACTAGCTGCTGCGAATATCGATTGACTAATCTTTAGCCTACAGAATGTCGCAACAACCTTTTCAAGCTTGGCAGATCCAACCATGGGATTATCAACAATACGAAGAATCAGTACAGCCGCAACAACAACAGCAACAACAACAAGCACAACAAGCACAACAAGCACAACAACAGTATCATAACACATGGCCATATTCTGCCTCACCTGCAACTTATCAACAACCAACGCAACTGGAACACATTGATGGCTCAAACCAGTATTTATCATACCAAAACGACTTGCAAATAGAACAATATCAAGCATCACTCAATCTTTCACAATTACCTGCTGATGCGCTCACCTTTGGTGGTCTGCAGCACAATTGACTGATGAACCGTCACCGTATATAGACGATTCCAGTCCGACTGCACATGAACAACTAGTACGTAATTCTATCCAGCAACAGTACGACACTCGGTCTACTTGGCAAAACTTACTTATGTATCAGCAGCAACGTCAGCAACAGTGGTTGCCACAGTACCCGTATTCGAGACAGCGGGAAGTACAAACACCAAACGAAACGTTTGCGCCGATGCAATCCGTGCATCAATTGGACGGACAAAACGCTGTTGAAGACATGCTCAGAATTGTTCCAATCGAGTTTCATGTCCAATCACAGGTTCGTATATTCGACTTACCGTAGGTAATTGCACTAAACTTTCACATTCACATATCGTTATACCATTGTAGGTTTATCCAGCTACGAACGATCCAATTATGCCTCAGTCGCAAGGAAATGTTTACCAAGTTTCTGAATTACAAAGCGATTTTAATCCATTAGGAAACGGGTTCCCAGGTCAACCTTCTCAGACCACTGACGAGCAAGTAATCAGCCATCGGCGGCAGGAAGAGCCTAATAACGTTTATAATAAGGAATGGATTGAGGACTGCATTCGAAAGGGTTCTATCCGCTGCTATCCAAAAAACGACATTGATGTTGGTCGTGCTATTGCTGGCGGTGCCTATGGGGTAGTGTATAAGGCAACAATGAAACACAATAAATTGACTGTCGCCACAAAAACTTTGTATCGGGATGCCCACGGTTCTGATGAAAAATTTTACAAAACGCTTGTCAAAGAGGTTGGTCATTGTAATAGATTAGGGCATATTCTTTATAATAGCTAGATTATAACTAATGGTTTATATTCAGCTGAAAAACCACGAGAAAGTGAGCGGGCATCCAAATATTATTCGATTGTTAGGTGTCTGTAAGTAACCTACCCACTGTCGTTTTGTACTTGTATATCTGACACATGACAATTGTTTTGCTTTCCAATCTAATACTAAGACGAAGATGATGGTTATCATATGATTTTCGAATTTGCCAATGGCGGACCTTTACGCAAACACTTATCACAACATTTTCGCAGTTTAACATGGGAAAAAAAGTACAAACTTAGTCTGGAAATTACTAATGGTCTGAAGTACATGCATAAACTTGACATCATCCACAAAGACTTGGTAATGTGTAATTACATTTTATTTAGTCATGGTAGCCTGAATGATTATACACTAATAATTATGATGCTCCTAACCCTTATTTACAGTCTTCCTCCAACATTCTTATCAAATCTGGTATTGCAAAAATTGCTGATTTTGGTCTATCTGGACAGAGTATATCATCATCAATAGGAGAAGGTACTGCAGCATACAGAGATCCATTATCATTTAGAATTCAATTATATAAACGTGGAAAAAAGTCTGATATCTTTAGTCTTGGAGTAATATTCTGGGAAATTTCTAGTGGGCAAATTCCTTGTAAAAATTGGACCAGTATAGCAGAATGTAGAAGGCAAGGCTATCGAGATTCACCCTCTCCAGAAACACCAGGAGCATATGTTCAGCTATATTCAGCATGTTGGAATGAGAACCCTGAAGAGCGACCATCTTGCAAAGAAGTACACAAACAATTACAATGGTTATCTGATGACACAAACCATCATTTACCAGGCAGAATGGTAAATCTTTCTTCAAAACTGAGAGGAGAGGTGACAGCACTGATGCACACATTAATATCAAACCCTTCAATGAATTCTTGGATACTTTCTGATAATCAGATTGGACATGCAGGAGCAACAGCATTGGCAAAGGCTCTAGAGCTAAATTCATCTCTGACTTCTTTGAATCTTAGGTTTAATCAGATTGGAGATGCAGGAGCAACAACATTGGCAAAGGCTCTAGAATCAAATTCATCTTTGACTTCTTTGGATCTGTGGGATAATCAGATTGGAGGTGCAGGAGCAACAGCATTGGCAAAGGCTCTAGAATCGAATTCATCTCTGACTTCTTTGGATTTTCGTTTTAATCAGATTGGAGATGTAGGAGCAACAGCATTGGCAAAGGCTCGAGAATCAAATTCATCTCTGACTTCTTTAAATCTTAGGTACAGATGCAGGAGCAACAGTATTGGCAAAGGCTCTAGAATCAAATTCATCTCTGACTTTTTTGAATCTTGATCATTGGCAAAGACTCTAGGTTAAATTCATCTCTGACTTTTTTGATTTTGGTTATAATCAGATTGTAGATGTAGGAGCAACAGCATTGGCATCTCTGACTTCTTTGAATCTCAGTTTTAATCAGATTGGCAATGCAGGAGCAACAGCATTGACAAAGGTCTTAGAATCAAATTCATCTCTGACTTTTTTGAATCTTTTATTATTTATGCAATTATGTAATAGTAAGAATAAATACTTCAATTAATATACAATTGTCATGAAAGTTGACCTTGCACAACACTATAATAATAATAATTGATATATTTGGGCATTTCTCATAATTATTACCATAATAATAATTAGAAAGTTGATGAACCACCACATATTCATAGAAAATTCCCTATCATGTTTTTTGTTTAATGCTTTTCCATAAAAACTCTATTACTATAATAATAAAGAAACAACCTCTCATCAAAAAGAATGTTTTGACATAAGATGGATGAATCTGATTTATTGTTAAATGATAAGATCAATTTCTTTATTGGATTATCAATTGCCATGATTTACAAATTATTGATTGTAAAGGCAACTTTTTCTACATTGTAAACTCAGCGCTTTTATGCTGCGGTAGAAAATTTAATCGCAATAAAACAACATTCAGACTTTTGCCGAAAAATCTCGTGAGCTGCAAGCGACTCATTATTGAGCCGATGCCAATAAATGCACATTATAAATCGAGAATAGCTTAATCGAAAGGCGTACGGGATATATTATATCCGCACGATAGGCGTACATCCAGATGTACGTTAAGGTTAAACTACGATCTCCATACAGCGGAGGGAGACGGTTCACTAAGCCATTAACAGATTTTCGACAACAAAGGGTGTGTATTTTTTAAAACCTAATGATATGTCGGTGTATAACAGAGCGACGAACGAAGAGAGTTAAAGATGTTTGTGTAAATTTCTCCGTTGTACTGTAGTTTTACTATATATTTCTTGTACAGTCAACTGCCTATGCCATTAATTCGACCGATAACGCCGGGAACGGAGGCGGTTGAATTAACGGCAGTTGACTGTACAAGAAATATATAGTAAAAAAAAAAAATCGGGTCTTGCTCAAGCGATCGAAACTATAGGCGAAATCGAATTATCAGAGGTCGAGTTATCGGCAGAGCACATTTACCAACTTTTTTAACTAACATGAGAAGACTAATACTGATGACGTTAAGTGAAAAGAGTCATCATTTATCAACAATGGTACGACATGGAAGATGCGAATTACTATTTTATGATGAACGAACCTGCTTATGGTAGGTTAAATACAATGAAACGGTTTATTATACGTCGGATTACTTCATTTAACACATAGAAGAAGTAACTCAAACTAACGCGTAGTCATCACCAATCACTGAGTATAGATCTCGGCCTGGAACGAGTCACATTTGGTAAACTGAAATTTCTTACGATTGTAACACACTTCACCAACCGTTGAGAGCGTTGATACTTATAATTACTGGATAATTTACCAAACCAGAAGTAAACTTCAATATTAGCTAAGAACATATAATAATATCGTAATTTCGCTAAATTACTTGTATCCTGTTGCAACTACTAAGCTACGTTCAACGGAGAAAGGCAAAGCATTTTTTATTTACTAACTACTAGTATAAAATTGTTCTCCATATTAAATTAATTTAAAAAAAATTGTTGCAAAGTTTACGACCGTGTTTTAGTAATATTTAGATAATTGTCAAATTTAGGCAAATATTAGGTCTATCACTTAGTAAACGCGTTTTTTCAAGTGTCTATACATGGGTCTGTCATCACAATTAGAGACACATAAATTGCCTATAGTAAAACAAACTCCATGCATTATACTGATGCAGATAACTTTCATAATATTAAAAATTTAGATGATTTTCTAACGTAATTTTACCTACAATTGTAAGTCAATAATTAGTTTGTACATAAATATGATGGAATTTATATAACAACGGTCAACATCCAACATCGTCGGCAAGCATTTCTCTTACAGCTGTATAAAAAGCTATATAACTTTTTATAGACAAACTCTCCAGCGGTTATCATTGCTGCCTTGCATATTACGTGTATACCACATTATGCCAGCATTTATAACTATACTTGGTCTGTATTAATGTTCGCTTGCGAGTAGCATCTAAAATCATCTTTTTGAATACCTTTTTCATCTACCTCTGATATTTACTGACTCGTTGATCTGATAACTGGTCATTCGTACTTGTCTGCAAAGCCATTGACGTTTGGTTTCGTAATTTACTCAAAGCGTTTTGAATATAAAATAATTATAACGATTAGCTTTTACCTTTTTACTTATTCGACTCTGGTGTTATATGATATAGATTATTTTATGTACAAAAATAATTGCTGTTTAATTACGCGTCAATGGTAGAATTGCAACAATTTAATCGTATTGTCCATAAGCAACCTGATGCATCGAGAAATTTTTGTGGTTGACCACTAATTGTCAGTTAGAACCAAACCAATCAAAGCAGTCAGTCATTTACTATCTATTCGTCTTGCCAATGAGCAACATTTAATATCGAGTATAGCATTCAAAGTTAATAATATACATTCAACTGTCAAACTTTTAAATGTTGAGCGGCATCCTAAACGTAACTTTAAATGTAATGTCCATAATTTGTGAGTAAATTAATATTAGATAAACGTTTCCGAATAACTAAAGCAGAAGTATAGTTTAGAATTATAATAATGTGAACAAAACATTATCTAACCAAACATTAGAAGTAAGTTGCTTAAATAATTGTAGAATAGTTTTTCATCTATTATTTACAATAATTTTTTTTTGGCAAAACTCATTGATCCTCGCAGGGTTATACTCTAAATTTAATTTACATGTAAAGCCCCCAGATATTCCGTAATATTATGGTCAGAATTTGATTAGTCCTCCAATTTTACAAAGTACATCGCTTATTCTATTACGTTCAACAATATTATGAAGACGTATTTTCTTAGTAAGCGATTCTTCGGCAAACTCCAATTTGATCAACGAAGTTTCCGGCTTGGTTTTTCTCTTTATTGTCACATAAATCAATTGCTTGGCAATAAATGAGCATCGGTTTAAATCGCAAAAAGACAAATTTTACTAGACACACAATAAAGTTCCATCGATTCTTCCATGTTTTATATAGCATATATACGCATGGTGTCTTCTCGGACCAGCATGTGTCTACGATCACACCTTAGTAATTCGCACCGTTTTTCAGTTCAGATGTTCTATAATAACTTGCGTTTTTCTCTAATGAGTATCTACCGACGTTCTATTATATTATGCCAACCTTCTTATTAAGTCTTATTGTTTTATGAAAACGTTTGGTTTGTGATCAATATAGACGGTTGGTAAACCACTAGGCAATTGGGGGACTAATCAAATTGTTCAACCAATAATATTGCGAATAATAATGGGGTTGCAAAAAAAATCAATTTTAGGGTATGACCCTGCGAGTGAGTTTCTCCATATTAATACTAGATTGCTATCTATCGAATTTACGTTTACAAGACCTCCTGAAAGCTTGCAAATGCGGTATCCCGAAAACCATAATCTAACATAACCGAGATACTTAATTGATCCGTAAATTGTTGATTTCAAATCTAAAATCTAACCCGACCAAGCTATTATCAACCATTATCAAAAGATAAAATTATAGTCGTATGACAAAAGTAATTTGTTTTTTCCATGACCATGAATATGTTATATAATACAATAAAAGCAACGCTCGAGAATGCTTTGCTGTAAATAAAAGTTTTATTTGTCTTAGAAAAAGCAGCAATATTAAAGATTTTTTCAATTCGCATGTCCGATCCAATCGGGGTATTGAAATAGTTACACACAATGCTTAATGGCATGGCAAAATATATACGATAATTGCTTTTTCCGACTAGATTAGAAAAGACAATATAACACAGCAGACGAAGACTCAATACTACCTCTTTTGTCGACGTCAATTAATGCTTTAGGAAGAGATACATAGTGTAAAGATTATTTCAGTTATAGGTTTATCAGCAGCATGAGAACAAGTATCAGCCAAAGCACGCTAACTTGCAAAAAATTCCCATCTAAATGCGAGAAAGACGTTTTTAATTTTAAAAATAAGCATATAGTTAAGTCATGTAGAAACACTGTTACTTTCGCAATGAATTCAACCGACGTCGGCTGCCTTGTTAATTAATTGAAAATATATTGCTAAAACAATTTCTAATTCAATTAACTGCGTATGACATACGGTACATACAATATATAACGATATTAGAAATGACTATTGTAAAGCATCAGCATATTAAGATAATAGTCCAAAGGGTAGTTTGTGCTCTTTGTTGTTGATACAATTTAATATATACCGTTTAAGTATAATAAGAACTTTTCGATTACATGCGAGGAATTGGAAGCACGCGTTACAACATAGACTTCGCATCGAAGATCTACTCCGTTTAGTATTGCATATTTTGGTGTCACAGTATTCTGACTGGTTTTTCGGGGAAGACTCCCTAGCGGTGGCGCAGCACTCCTTATCTCCTCATCAAGTGCATAAAATATTTTGATACAATGAGTGCAGTTCTTCCGTGTACAAGTGCACGATATTGTTTGCACAATTCTCAGTCAAATCTCTTAATCATACTTATCAAGTATTGTCTATTACGTGTTTGAATTTTAAAAAAAAGTTGTTTAAATTACTAGACAAACAAACAAATATTGCTTATTTTCGAATATGAAATGGGACATACTTTCTTAACTCATAACGGCAAAAGCCGAGAAAAGATGAGAAAATTGGTTTTACCATTGCCGAGCAAACTTTAACGCAACGGGTTAAGGCAACTTTTAATCGTATCGTAATGATTAAAAAACGTCACTCCTCCGACTATCTATAATTGTTTTCAACATGGTGGTTTTTATAAAATAGAGCCCACTTGGAAGCTTTCTACAAGCTATAAATTATTAAAATTTTTTCATAAGGAATATGATAGTGGCTTATTCTGAGAAAATAATACGGATGAGAATAATTATCGATCAAAATTTATAGGTATTACAAAAACCCAGAGTCAATGATACTGAAGAAAATTACGTACAGGGAAGCATTGAAAAATAGACATAATTTTTCATTGCATTGTACAACAAGAAGTAGACAAACCGTTTCGGTTCCGATGACAAGAAAATTTCTAAATAGAGCGTATACTTTTTACAATACTATGTCTTCTTTTTCTAATCCGTTTATTGAATTCACTATTCGCTTAATTCGGAAATTAGATTGATATAGTGCACTACACAATGATTTCACGTAGTTGGTTGTTATTGATCACTTAAATGCATGTCGTCGGTACCATCCCGACGACCAGCACTTAGGGAAACAATCTCATGCCTCAAGCGGCAGTACATTATTATCGATTCATATTCAATACGTAATGACAATTTTATAGTCAGTCGTTTGACCGGAGAAACCCCTGCATCAAACTGAGATGATGTGGGATTCATCTTATTTGCTAGGTTCCAAAAAAAGCAAGATATATACAATATAAAAATATAAAGTAATATTGTGGAAGACACAAATCTCGTCTGACCAGTCGCCTTGCTTTAATTTATGCACAAAGCCTCTCATGTTTACACAATGACCTTACCTTACTTTAGCTACCAAATGTTGTACAAGACAGCGACTTGGAACAAACGGAATAGTTATTGCGTTGATAAACTATCTATTTCATCATGACATGTATCATGATTAGTGTCAAAATTTGCCAACGAGAGGCTAGATTTAGGTAAACAAAACTTGGAAGTTTATCTACAGCGAAAGTTCAATAATAATCTCAATTATTTTCGTTTTGGAGTTAAAATTTGCAGGTTTAAATTTAAAATTAATGCTGCATCTAGTCTACTTATTATGACGGCAACTTTTACCCAAAATGTGCCGAAACTTCATAAAAGGGCCTGAATATAACGAAATCTGCTAGAACGACGAACGAAATTTGTTGGTCATGCTTTTATGTAATTAATTGTGCATATACAGTAAATACCTAATTGTATATTTGATTATGTAAGGTAATTAGTGGAAGTCTTTAAATAGAAACAGAGCTATCATATTGTTACAATAAACGTATAAATATAAAGCGTCGTCCACGTACCCATTGCTGCTTTACTAAATTTACGCAATTACAAGAAGGTGAAATACTCACAAATATTACGAAACAGAATTTTACATAAAATGGTTTCCCATGAACAATGCTCGGATAATGAATACCGGCAATGGATAGAAAATAATATTCAAGAAAAGGCTGTTAATTATTTTTAGAAAGTGAAATTGATGAGAGTCGTATGGCTGTAGCTTTTGGCGGATGCGGTGTAATACACAAGGGAATAATAAAGAGCACTAAAGAGCTTGTTGCTATAAAAAAGTTGTACAGCTTTCCGTGCAACTGTAATAAAACATTAGACAAAATGTTTGTCAAAGAGGCAGGTCTTTTTTTTTTAATTTAATTGCCTACGTATAAACCTGCATCTCCAACGTTTTGATTATCAATACACAGGTAAAGACCCACCCTAAAGTTGAATAGTCATCCAAATATACTCGAATTTTTGGGCTTATGTGAGTAATCATTGCGTGTGTTACAATATGTATTTTTGATTTTAATTTCTCTAAATAAACATAAATTTATCTTATGTGTTTTGTATACGCGTATTAGACAAAGATAAAGACAAAAAATATTGTATAATTTTCGCATTTGCTGACGGCTGACCCTTACGTAAGTACTTACAAGAACATTCTAGCAAGTTAACCAGACGAGATATGTACGAGCTGGCCTTGGCAATTACCGGCGGTCTGCAGTACATGCACGATCATAATATCATCCACAAAGATTTGGTACTGTGTAATGTGTTTTACTTTCTTTACTGATTGATTACCTGACGCAATTAAAACTCACCATTACCGTTTTCTATTAAACTTCTTATGTAGTCCTCTTCTAATATACTCATCAGAAATGGTGTCGTAAAAATTGCCGACTTTGGCCTATCCGGACAAATCATGTCTTTATCGAGAGGGAAGGGTGCTGCTCCATACAAAGATCCCCAATCATTTATATCTCCAACGTACAAATGTGGAAAGGAGGCTGATATATTTAGTCTTGGAGTAGTGTTATGGGAAATTGCTAGTCAAAAGAAACCTTGCGAAGGATATACTCGAAGTTGTGATGTGTTTTACCGAAGATTAAATGGATATCGTGATCCGCCCGTCCCTGGAACGTCTATAGCATACATCAAGCTTTATGCAGAATGCTGGAGCAAAAACCCTGACCGACGGCCAACCGCGAAACAAGTGCGCAAAAAAAACTTGAGAATCCACTGGACGATACACCGGTGTATCAATTGGATCTTTTCCACGATCTGTTTAAAGGTACGCAAATGATGGTTTCGTAAACGATATTCAACTGAGTTACTATCAATGGTATTTGGATCGGATTTGCAGTACAGAAACATTCGATCCATTAATGTATCTAGATCAAATTACGAATACTAGTCTGATAACGTTGACAGAATTAGTGAATCAAAACCCGTGTCTGTATAATGCACTTGGTCAAATAGTTAGTGCAGAATTAACAAAGACACAGGGAATGAAACTCGTCTTTAAATTCTTTATGCAGTGCAGGAATGACGCATGGGTTGCTAATGTTGTAGCGAGAGCTGGTGCATTAATTTATTGACAGAACGCCTAATATTTATAGATAGTGACATATAGAGAGAGAAGAGACATTTACTAAACAATAGATTTTTAGACATTACTATTTTTACTGCCTGGAGCAATGACGATTAATCAAAGCTTGTAAAAACACAATTACAATATCTACGTAATTTTAGCTATATACCACCATCCTTTGCGGGTAGCTTTGTAGCGGTAATTATTAGATGCATAGTCTATACGTACACATTAGTTACGAGAGTAATAAACAAATTTATTTATGAAACACTAGATTGAGCAATCTGTAGAAAGTATTTGCATCAAGTTTTATGTCAACGTTTTGGAAAGCTTTTTTTTAACAGGTATAAATTTTCATATCGCTTGCTCATAAAGCGCGTAACATTATTTGCTAATAAAACTAGAAGTTATTTTACGTTATATATCAGATTTTAATTTATCAAATGAAACTGACGTATGCCGGATTGAGACAATAGAAAATTAGTAAATTGTAATGCTATTAAGTTTGACATTGTGGAATGACTGCGAAACAAATAGTTTATATTATTGCTAGAACGTTAAATTTGATACAGATCAATTACATTGATTGCTTGCATTGACCAACCCCAAATTCTGCCAACGAACCGTCGTATTAGCTCGTGCCGTGCTATGTAAGACAATTTGAATTTTGTCGATCTCACAGCTGGAGACCATCTCTTTGTACTGTTATTACTGCACTTATGTGTTTTTAACTCGAATGTAATTAGCTGGTTAATATACCAAGATAATGTCATGGTTTACCCGTACTTTCATTAAGCAAATTACCGTGGGTAGAAGATATCGAACAAGGTATACGAATCGTTGTTCTCGAACAAAATTTTATTAACATTAACGTTTTATTTTGTGAACAAGCGCGATGCTTGCAGAGTAATAATAATACTTTTTCTTCACAATAGAATTTAAGGATTGAAGTAACTTTTTCTAATTTAGATAATTCGGAAGACTGATGATGACAAACTCATGTTTTAAATATATTTGAACATTACAAATACTACAGAAGCAACACATTCAATTATGGCAAATGTTCCATTGTAAAATTACTTTGGCAAACGGAAAGGGTCGATACTTTCAATATTTTAAGTTAATGGAATAGAATCAGCCAGTATATATATATGTATACATAGTATATTGGAACCCATCTAAAAAACCCCAGTTATAATTAGCGATCCTTACATATTAATATGCTTTAAGACACAGTCTGGTCTCTTTTTACCAACATAGAGTAGTTTTATTTGCCACCATCTCATTTCCCCGTAGAATAATGCCGTGTAACGTGACCTGCTTATAGTACTACTCAATGATTGGCTCATATACAACTATATTGTATTGCGAATGGCGGAGTCTTTGTAGTGGGTGTGGTTAACCTACAGAATGTCTCAACAACCGTCTCAATCATGGAATTATCAACAATACGAAGAATCAGGACAACGACAGCAGCAACGTCACACTGCCTCATCTGTGACTGATCAAGCATACTATTGGGATGGCTCAAAGTATGTGTATTATCAAAATTTACAAGCAGGGCTACAGTTTCGACAAGGCCAATCATTGCTCAACCATTCACGATTACCCACTGGTATGTTTACCTCTGGTGGTCTGCCAACGGATTCTATTTCGCAATCAACAAACGTACCACAAATGCCAACATATATAGGCAATCCGAGTCAGCAACCGAGCGACGTTCTGCTTCCGCAACAAAACCTGTTTACACAGCAGCAGCAATATCAACAACAATCGTTGTCCCAGTATTCGAGACAGCCGACGCAATCTCAACGGGAACTGGTTCGACAGAATTCGGTCCAAAATATGGTTGGAGTCGTTCCGGTCGAACCATTAGATTATACTCAATCGCAGGTTTGTCTGGTTATCATTATATTCGTTTGACTATGAGTATCGTATCAACCTCAGCCTCATACATATCATTATGACATTACAGATCTATCCAACAGAGATTATTCCACATCTATTTTCGTCACAATCAAACATTCAGCAAACATCCCTACTAGAAGACAACGTCGGTCAATTGGGGAATGGGCGTTTACGTCAATTTTCTCGGATGGAAACCGATGAGCAATCTACGCAATCTATAGCTATTGGTTATCAGCGGGAAAAACCTAATAAAGCATGGATAGACAAAAGTATTCAAGAAGGTTCTATCCGCTGTTATCCAAAAGACGACATTGATGTTGGTCGTGCTATTGCTGGCGGTGCCTATGGAGTAGTGTATAAGGCAACGATGAACACAATAAATTGCCTGTCGCCACAAAAACTTTGTATCGGGATGCCCACGATTCTGATGAAAAATTTTACAAAAAGCTTGCCAAAGAGGTTAGTCGTTGTAATACATTAGGGCGTGTGCTTTATAATTGCCAGTTTATAACTAAAAATTTACACACGTCAGCTGAAAAACCACAAGAAAGTGAGCGGGCATCCAAATATTATCCGATTGTTAGGAGTCTGTAAGTAATAAGTAACCTACCCACCGTCGTTTTGTACACAATGATGTATTCTTACATACGACAAATTTTTTTTTTCGATCTAATACTAATATTAAGATGAAGATGATGGTTATCATATGATTTTCGAATTTGCCAATGGCGGAACTTTACGCAAACACTTATCACGACATTTTCGCAGTTTAACATGGAAACAAAAATACAAACTTAGTCTGGAAATTACTAATGGCCTGAGATACATGCATAAACTTGACATTGTCCACAAGGATTTGGTAATATATGATTACACTTTATTTTGGTTATGGTTACATAGCCTAAATGATTATACACTAATAATTATAATTATTATTATGATGCTCCTAACTTTTATTTACAGTCCTCCTCCAACATTCTTATCAAATCTGGTATTGCAAAAATTACAGATTTTGGTCTATCTGGACAAATTATATCCTCATCAATAGGAGAAGGTACTGCAGCATACAGGGATTCCTTATCATTCAGAATTCAATCATATAAACGTGGAAAAAAGTCTGATATCTTTAGTCTCGGAGTGCTATTCTGGGAAATTTCTAGTGGACAAATTCCTTGTAGACAATGCACTCGCTATAGTGTGGCAGAGTATAGGAAGCAAGGTTATAGAGATACCCCAGTTCCAGGAACACCAGAAGCATATGTTCAGCTATATTCAGCATGCTGGGGTGAAAATCCTGATGAAAGACCATCATGTGAAGAAGTGTACAAACAGTTACACCTATTATTTGATGATAAAAATTATCATTTACCAGGCAGAGTGCTAAATCTTTCTTCAAAACTGAAAGATGGAGGGGTGGCATCACTGATACATGCATTAAGATTAAACCCTTCAGTTAATTCTTGGATACTTTCTAATAATGAGTTTGGAGCTGCAGGAGCAACAGCATTGGCAAAGGTTCTAGAATCAAATTCATCTGTGACTTCTTTGAATCTTTATTATAATCAGATTGGAGATGCAGGAGCAACAGCATTGGCAAAGGCTCTAGAATTAAATTCATCTCTGACTTCTTTGAATCTTAATGTTAATCAGATTGGAGATGCAGGAGCAACAGCATTGGCAAAGGCTCTAGAATCAAATTCATCTCTGACTTCTTTGGATCTTGTGGGTAATCAGATTGGAGGTGCAGGAGCAACAGCATTAGCAAAGGCTCTAGAATTGAATTCATCTCTGACTTCTTTGAATCTTGATCATAATCAGATTGGAGATGCAGGAGCAACAGCATTAGCAAAGGCTCTAGAATCAAATTTATCTCTGACTTCTTTGAATCTTGAGGATAATCAGATTGGAGATGCAGGAGCAACAGCATTGGCAAAGGCTTTAGAATCAAATTCATCTCTGACTTCTTTGAATCTTGATTCTAATCATATTGGAAATGCAGGAGCAACAGCATTGGCAAAGACTCTAGAATCAAATTCATCTCTGATCTTGATTCTAATCATATTGGAAATGCAGGAGCAACAGCATTGGCAAAGACTCTAGAATCAAATTCATCTCTGACTTCTTTGAAACTTAGCTGGAATCAGATTGGAGATGCAGGAGCAACAGCTTTGGCAAAGGCTTTAGAATCAAATTCATCTCTGACTTCTTTGAATCTACAGAATAATCAGATTGGAGATGCAGGAGCAACAGCATTGGCAAAGGCTTTAGAATCAAATTCATCTCTGACTTTTTTGGATCTTGAGGATAATCAGATTGGACATGCAGGAGCAACAGCATTGGCAAAGACTCTAGAATCAAATTCATATCTGAATCTGAAGTGGCATTAAATTGGGTGATAGAGCAAAATTGGCAAAGGCTCTAGAACCAAATGCACCTCTGACTATGACTTGTGTAGATGGTTATTAACATTATTATAAGATTGGTTGTGCGTAGAGATCTACGCTAGACATTTTTATGCAATTTCGTCCTTTTTTTGGATGTTTACTATGTTAAATTTAGTAACGTCTATACCATACGTAGTAAAAGATCAACGGCGAAATC
>CAJVPJ010000769.1:0-17023 GCA_910592205.1 Paraglomus occultum | reverse complement strand
CCTGTAAGGCAGTTTCTAATTCTGTAATGTTTTTTATTACTTGTGGTCGGTTTCTTATTCTTCTTCCCAGCTCTGACCATAAATGCTCGATTGGATTTAAGTCAGGAGACTGACTTGGCCAATCTGGTAAAACATTGATTTTTGTTTGTTCAGGGACAAGTAGCAAGATTATCTTTGTCAATGTACTTTTTGATAGTACGAGAGACAGTTGTTCTGTGAACGTTGAGAGTTTTACTGATTTTGGATATTGGTTGGTTATTTTTGTAAAGACCAATAATTTCACCGTGTTGGCTTTCAGTTAAATGATACATTTTAAGAATCAGGGACGCTAGAAGGCATTGAATGTTTTTATTTATATATTTTTATGTTCGTTTACAAAAAACGCGAAAATTACATACGCGTTCGATCAAAAGTAAGACTATAACATATTAAAATTAGAGGCATGATTATTATGTAAAATTTTGTGTAATTAATAAATTTTGGGTGTGCGATACTTTTGTCTAGGTAGTGTATATAGAGATAATCCTATATTAATTCTGTTATGGTTATATTCCTCACATTCTGGCATGATAAGGGAAACATTAATATTAACGAGTACAAGTCCAATAAATTACTTTTCAGAACGTCATCAGTCACACAGGTCAATTTTATAGCCACATGATAATCAGCCTCTCGTTTATGTCACATAATAAAATGTTCACTTTGTCTGGTTTTGTTGCATAATAAAGATATTAAAATTGATGCTTACAAAAATCGAAATTTTTTTAACTCTTGATTGCAATTGTTTCAAAATAGTAAAATATGATCAATAATCGCTAAAAGCCGACCTATGAAATCGGGCGGCCACACAACACACTTCTAGTTTTAATTCAAAACGACACATTTCCGCAAAATTTTTTGTCCGAATGTTACATATATATTATTTATATATATTATTATTATTATCATTATCATCATCTACCCAATCTATACTGCGACTGTTCTTATCTGTTTTATCAAGTTTTCATAATTGACACATTACCTCGTGCCTTATATAATCTAAGTTTCTTTGCAAATGGTAGAGCCTTGGGCCTTGAGTGTCTTCTACTGTGACAGATAAGATGAACAGCAGACATTTATTCAAAAAGGGGCCCGACTGTCCGCACGAGATCTCCTTCATAGCCCAAATGTTACATTACGTTAATTGCTATCCTGATACTAATACGATAATCTATTTGTCATATTACAATACTAATGGTGAGGTTCTTGACGTCCGATACCTTTTCACAACTTTGACAGTGGACATCACGAAAGGAGGGAGAGAGTTAGAGAGAGAGATGCTGACGGTTTACTATAATTATTGGGAGGTAAACACGATCTTTATTTGGTTGCCTCCGATAATTGAGCCAGCGACTGGAACTGAGTCTTTTATTTCCAACACATGTTTAAGGTGTGTACATCTGTCGTTGATTTAAGTTTATCATAAATCATAGCTGCAATTAATCTGGTACACCAAAGCTGCCTCAATTAAATAGGCCGTATTTGTTTCTAAACGGATGAGATAAAGTTGAATATTGCGTTTATAAGCAGAGATGTGGGCTTACCATTAATATTATTAGGTGTTGAGACGGTGATGGAAGTTGTCAATTGCGATGCCAACGATATCAGTTTTAAATACAATCTTGGAGCATTCTCAACATTTAATGTGTTATATACGTGTACAGATATAGTAGTTAGTTCGATACAAGGTATTACAGTAAAAACTGTCTATTTTGGCTCGCCAAGTTTTGCTGGTTATAGATAATAGAGGAATGGAGTTATAAACTATGACAAGAAAGCTATTTAGAGTAAGTTATGCCTTCATTGACGACATAATCATGCATATCGTGGCCATACAGACGTTTTTTTTTTGTATTTACGCCGGGGTAACTGGCCAAACTTTTAGCTGAGTAAATGCTTGTTAGTTGAGGAAAGCAAAACTCACATGCGCGTCGTTATTGTAATCTATTTGGCATAAGCAACGGTGGCAATGTAAATACGATCTAATTTGTTAAGATTGCTTCTAACTCATGGTTTTGTTTTACAATACATTGTAGTAGTGGTTATCCTATCCAAAATCCAATAATTGTAATTGTTACATCTAGAAAATGTTGTAAATGGAATCAATTGGTAGAGGCTTTTCAATGAGACAAAATGTCGTGTTGTCTCGTAAAATGCCATGTCTATCTGATTTGAGGACATTTTATTGGTGATACAAACAACCCTCTATAAATGCACGTCCTTGGGAATGCATTTAGAGAGGGTCAAAATTTTATCGGTTGCACGTGACTTGATATATACAGTCCCCGGAAAAAGTAATGACGATCAGTATTGAAATGTAATGAACTCAGCTTGAAAGATAGAACGAATAAAAAAATTCTAATGAAAAATTAGGGCTACAACTTTATTAATTAGTGGCCTCCTTCAGCATCAATACAAGTTTGAATTTAATTCTTTTTTATGTTACTAATTATAATGTAACGCTGTTAACTGTGACATTTTTTTCGAGATTATTCCATTTGCCTAATTAAATTTAAAAAGCAGATTGAGAAATTTTTATTTTTTTCGCCACCATTTAATATTATGCTTTAGAACAGCCCAGACATTCTCAATTGAATTAATTTGGACTGTACGAAGGCCAAGGAAAACACGTCATGTAAGAACGTTATGTAATGTATGTTTTGGGTTGTTATTCTACTAAAATACTCAGTTGTAACTCAGCAAGTTTATAAGCATTATTATATAAATG
Organism: Paraglomus occultum; assembly: GCA_910592205.1. Taxonomy (NCBI): domain Eukaryota; kingdom Fungi; phylum Glomeromycota; class Glomeromycetes; order Paraglomerales; family Paraglomeraceae; genus Paraglomus; species Paraglomus occultum. Next base: position 14,256 of record CAJVPJ010000769.1, on the reverse strand, counting down.
ACTGTTAAGGATTTTCTGATGTAAAAATGCCAATTTAGATTTTTTGTGAATATGTGCATTTTGAATTTTCCCCTTAATGTTAATCGCAGCCCAAACGTGAGCTTCAATGGAATGCTTTACCATAACTTAAACACGTTGCAAAACATTTGGGTTGTAGTTTCATTAGAAAAAAATTACTTTATTCCAATTGTAATGCGAGTAATTACGTGTCCAGGTTAGACAGTTGGCTTTCGCTTGCTGAGTTAAAGCAGGCATTTTACGTGGTAGAACTAAAGCAAAACAAATCTTGATAAGCCATTTGCTGCATTCATCGACAGTAACTGTCAGTGTTCAACAGTATTATCAATATTACCATCATCGATACATGGTTGTTGTATTGCCTTCTTTGTAGATAATTTAATTATCTCATTAAATGTAACACAGTACAATTACGTAAAAATCACAGGTTTGCATTTAGAGGGTGTCAACCCTCTAATAACGCGGCAACTATTTACGGCAATTATTTATTGTACTATTGTGGCGTTTATGACAACTTTGTTTAATTCGAAAAAGTGATAAAACTCTTATGTCAAGTATATTTTACAAGTACTGGTAAGTAAACCACCCCACTATTGCATTGATTTTGTTGATTGACATTATGGCAATTAGTTGGCCAACCTTTACGTGCATACGCTTATGGAGGTTATATGATTATATCTGGTCATGTGAATAAAAATTTCTCGTAATCTATAATTGTTCGATAGTGGGTTTGATGTAAATTTTGTAGATAGGGTTATGTATAGAACATATCACTGTTATAATAATAACTGCGAGTAAAGTGTTATCTCAACCAGTTTACACTCTGATACCAATTAATACAGATTTAAAATGTAACTAGAGTTTATCTATAAATTCAGACAGTTGCGCGCCACTAATACTAATTTTAGAAAAATTTGTCATGTTAGTTAATTTTTTGGTCACACTAACATTAGCAATTTAGCTCAATAAATTTTCGCTTTTGCTTTCTTTTTATAACAAGCTAGTTTTTATAATACATTATCAACTTTATCTGGTTTGCTGCAGTTTATTCAATGCAGTGCCAAGTCAAATTGAGGATAGTATACTTTTTTGTTTTCTGTTTTACAGTATGTTATAAAAATATAGTTAATATTAATATTCGATACAATTAATAAATGTAAATGCAACCTGCATGTTTTCTAATTAACAAAACATTTATGTGTATGTGGAAGACAATAACTTAATTGTATAATTACTATTTAATACACCCAATACTGTTTCTTGATACCAATTTGTCGTGGTTAGAATTTGTGACAAGATTTGTGACCCACGATACCTCTTCAAGTAAAACAATTTGGGTTTGATGCTGATAAAAAGTACTTATATATAATTCAAGTATTATCCTACTTGTTTATTGATTAATATAGAATAATGACGTTTCATGCACCAATGTGGACTACTTTATGCAAGTTCTTAATTATAAACCATATTTATAACAAATCTAACATCAAAGCAACATAACAAACCATGTTTTTGTTGTAAGCAATTTGATTTGTAAATTCATTACTGATTTTCTTTAAAATAACTTGAAAGTTTGAGATCGGTTAACGATGAAAACTCTTGTTTATATAAATTTGGCGTCGTACTATAATCAAAGGTCTAACGCCTTAATTTTAAGTTAGCCATTATTCGTGTTCTGCTGTGACAAATGTATCTGTGGCCTTTAATTTCAGCTGTCTTGCCTTAGTGTTAGTGAAAACCATACCAAAATCTGCTGACCAACCGGCCATCAAAGCTTTTAAGTCCTGGTAAACGTTATTAAAAATGTTGAAAATAATATCGACATAAACCGCACTATGGTAGAGCTATTCCGAACATGTATCAATTGGTAGCAAATTTAACGAGGCATCTATGTGAATCAGTTATTCAAAGTGATATGATAGAGAAATCAAACAAGTGTATTAATTGGCATGAGTATTGTTGTACAACGACCGAATATTTATTTGCTGGTAATTCCTTACACAATGTACATCTCGAATAACAATATTAACGTCATATCGAATCTGTGCAAAATTTATGTTGTTATGTGGGAATACATAACGCTACGGTTACATAATGTACATAATAATCAGAATTGGTCACATTTAAGATTCCACACAGAATTTACTATTTAAATTCGTCATATTATGTAATTCGGATGGAATTTATTGTGTATGTGAAACACTCTGAATTCCACCAGATAATAAGTAATCAAGTCTTAATATGATTATCAAACATCGGGTCCATCGCAACAAAGACCCGATATTTTAGTTTACAAAGTGATAGTATTGTTTTTAATTATAACAAGTTCCCACCTTAGCAGACGAATATTAGAACCTTTGGGCTTTTTACCAAATTAACGGAGAGCATGTAAATGACTTCTGTAAGACAGGTCCCAAACTGCAATATTCAAGCCTAGCTCTTTGAATACGGGCTGACTGTTTCACAAGAGCAATTAATCGCGATATTCATATGGCTTAGCTGAATCTCCATTGAAAACTACTTTTTACGTACATTAATTATATTATAGCACAATAACCAACAAATGAGCGATGAAAAAAGACAAGCCATATCCACACAACTGCGAAATAAGCGTGACACTGCATAGATAGCGGCATTGTCCCTTTTATCCATAATTACAACAATTGTTTATATCAATCATAATCACGCACGCGGATTAAAGGCGGTTCTTTTGACCAGCCCAAATCAAGAAAGTGATATAGTGGCTTTTACCTATACAAGGCTATGAATCCGTCAGGCTTGGTCTGCCGAACAGGTTCATTTGAGGGATAGAGAAGATAGATGCTTTCGCATTATCAGTGTGAGACATTCAAGGGTAAAGCTCCGAAGGTTCTTTTATGTATCTAACCGTTTTCGGCATAGCCTTTAAATATTACTATCGCAAAGACTTAAATGTTTGTGGTAGCATGTAACACAAATTATATATGTAACACAGATTGACAAATATACATTTATTTATCTATTAAATTGGAAAAATTAATAGCGACAAAAATAAGTAATTTGTAATGGATGATACGGTCTTCTTATACTTAACTGCCGATGGCGGTCGTCAATGGTGTCGTTTTGTACCAAGTTTCGAGATTTATTTGGCGCTGTCGTTTTGTACTGAGAGACAAGATTTTACCCACAGTCCACATCCTCGATTTCTGTAGTTGCACCAGATACTGTACGTTACAGCTATACAATTCAGCATAAATACCATCTGTATAAGCATAAACATTTTTAAATTTAATTTTCACTTTAACGATATTTTCTCATGCTATTTAAACGCCAAAATTGACTTGTAATTTGTTTCCCGTTATATTGATTAAATTTAACATAAACCCCTTAATTAAAATTTACTTTAAACCCTTTTTGCTCGCTTAATAAACCATGTTTACTACGTCTTAAAATATACAAAAAGTTATTCAAACTTTGTTGAAGGGTTTCCATGTTTAATTCAAGTTAGAGCATTTGTCCGTATTTACCTTGTGCTAGCGTTAAAAGTTACCAGCAAATTGCCAATTCAGCTTGTAAACAGCCCCGAGTTAAAATTTTTGTATTACTTAACGGTTGAGTACTGCCATCCCTCACGTCGAACGTATTATCAAAAAAAGATACAAGGTCTTAACCGTAATCTTGCTATTTTGTCTTTTAACGAGGTACATGATGACATGTAAATCAAACTTTGAACTATAGACGTAATACATGACTCATGCTTATTTAGTTAACGTTACATTTACTTTAAGACATTACATATATGTGTATATAGTGTGTGCACAAACAAAAACAATTAAGTCATTAAATATCATAATCTTAAACTACATTAACCTGTCAAGCATAAAGTTTATGTAACTAGTTCTTGGTTTGCATTTGTGTACTGAGTACCCCCATAATAATAATGGCGGTTAACACCATAGTTTTGCCTTGACTTTATTATCAACTACAACAACGTGAAACCTGAATACAATTCTGGCATGCATATATGTGGTGGCAACGAACATTAATAAGTGAAATAATTAAAAAACCTATAATTGGAAAAAAGAAAGTAATTGTTTATTTATTAATAAAGTTAATTAATAAGGAGCGTGATAATAACACATTTTAGAGGCAGAATTAATACGACTCGAATAACAAATTTTTACAAAGACAATTGTAATAAATTTTTTTAAAAATTTATTACGTCCTATATTTTTAACCCTGTCTTTCCCCACTTTATATTATTAACACCAAAATATACTATAAGTATCATATAATGATATATTATCAATATTTAAATTGTCTTTCATTTTACATTTCAACTTTCTCATCATTTCATAATCTAATCCACTACAAGCATTCAATAAAACATTATCCATCATTTTAAAAAATCTCATAACATCACATGCATATGCATTTCTTAGGAAATTACAATTCCTAAAGCCTACTTTATATAAAGAACCTTTTCTCTCTCTGTAACTTTCTAAAGCTTCTATTATCTCTCCTATCCCAGTATACACTTCTCCAAAAAATGCTTCTCCTAAACTATTCTGAATTGCTACAAATTTGGTTAATATTTTCACTTGTTCCCTAGTAATTCTCTTTACTTTGAGTACTTTGACTTCACGCATCTTAAACAGAGTCTGATCCAACTGCATACATGACCAATACAATGCAAAATTTTGTATCTCAAGACATTTGATTTTTGCAGCATCATTGACCAGTTTCTCTATCAAGACTTTCCATAATTCAATTGTTGATACTCCAGGAAAATACATTAAAGCCTTAATGATGTATGCGTCTGACACACACTCTATAAATTTAATATAATTAATAAGCGGCGTCGAAGACTGAGTCGGAAATCTGATACTCCGTGTGCTCAATTGTCGTTTCTCGTCCGCGGTAAAGGTAGAGATACACACTTTAACCAAGTTTACGACTTTGTATCGGGGAAGACGATGAGCTATGTGAAACGGTTTGCGCCAGAGAATACTGATATAACTGAAAAATGATTGTCGGTTAACGAGAATGCAAGAGTAAAGAGTGGGAATGTCATCCTCGTCGATGTAACTTGCAATTTTAAGGTAAAGTTCTAGCGGGAGGAGGGGAAACATGTTTGATGAGTATGGGAAAGGGAAACCAAGCGTGGATAGAATAAGGATTACGAATACGGCACTTGAGAGAAGTGAATAGAGGATTCGAAAAGCATGAGATGTTGTACGCAATGACAAAAAAAACAAAAGATCGGTTGCGACTTGACGTAGCAACACTCGTAAATGAAAGTGTTTATTTCAAAGATTTAATCCAAATCGATATTGCAATTTTTTCTTTTCACTCTCTCGCCGGCGAGTTGGTATGTCCGAAATCATGTGATCGTAGGATTAACGGTCGGCCCGATAGATTGGAGGGAGATATTAGCATACATAGAAAAAAAATTTATTTTTTTTGCATTCCAGAGTATTGGATAATAAACCTAAATGCTAACTTCGGGTTTTGGCCTAAATTATATACTAATACACACACACATACATATATTTGTCTACAATAAAGTATGATACAACGCAATTATCAATTTGAATAATTTATTTGGTCGAAATGTGCATTATTACAACAGGATTTTGTTGAGATATGGGCAGAGTATTGAGCATTGTGTATTTGCGATACTTTTGTATATCATTGTCTGTTCTATCCTCCAATTGCGTAATGGGACTTTATTTATCCATCTAGTAAATGACGGGTGGTATTATAATTCCCCCCTTTGATATTGTTATGAACTATTTATAGTTACGACCAACCTCCGAAATTGCCTGTTTAACAAACATCCGAATATGTGTCAGTCTAAAAAAAAAATAATTAAATATTTACGCATTAACATAATAACTGTACTTAAATATGCAGAATAAGAACTCTACTTGTTATTTGTAAAAAAAAAAAAAAAAAAAGGAATTTATTTGCCTCAATTTGTAATAATATAAAACAATATCTGTCCCCTACTGGATGACGCAATTCACTTTGCACTCGAGCATGATATGTTGTGAAACATATTAACTGATCGTATTAAGGGAGAGAGACATAAATTGCGAGGGGGGAGGAACGAAGGACATACACAACCATGAATAGTCGATTAGATTAAAATCAAAAAGACGAAAAATGATAGATAGCATTGAGAGCATGTAAATGCGTATAAATATATAACATCTAGCATATACTTATAGCATATGATATAGCACACTGCATATAGCATATGAAATATAGTATATGGCTGACATAAACACATAGCATTTATCATTTCTACTATTGACTTTCATATTGGGCAACGACCACTATAAATTGTACCTATCAATACACTTAAACTCCTTTTCATCGAACGACTATTCCAAACAGCTACACTACACGTCCGTCTCACTCTCCTTCTCTTCTTGCGCATACTTTCTTCATAATGGTTTTAATAAACCAAGACATCCTGGCAGAAATAACTACCTACTTGGACGACGATCCCTCAACACTGCACTCTCTTATGCTCACCTCACGCACGTTCTGTCGGATAGCCGTTCCCCTTGCGTACAAGAACCCCTTCCGTTTTATCTCCACCGCTCACCTCGATCGCAAGCATTCTCTCATCTGCACCTACCTCACCTGTCTCTCGGCCTCTGAAAAAAAGTATTTCATCAAAACAGTAAAGATCATAAAAGATAGCAAACCAATGTTCAATTATGCGAGCTATCTAGAACAGCTAGATTGTCTGGTTGTATATGGAATACTGGCTACAAGCAGAATGCCTTGCTATCAATGGAGAAGACTAGAGAAGATGTTCAGAATCTTGTTTGGTTTGTTGATTGCAGGAAGCAAGAGGTTAAAAGGATTGAATTTTGTTGGACATTATTTAATGAACTCTACGATACAAGTAGAACCACCAAGAGGTTTAAGAAGCATCAAGATACGATCCCCTAGAGCTCACAATGAGTGGATACATTCGTTAATCGCGCATCAGAATAATCTCATAAACTTTGAAATATGGTATGCGGACGACGAAATACTCAATATCCTCGGATGTCTTGCAACTCAACGATCTTCTCTGCGTCGGATATCGTTTGTTCACTGTACATTTATTCCGTGCGATCAGTTTCGCATTCTACTGAACGATTTGGAGAGATTGAAAGAAGTACAGTTCAAAGTATTCCCGTTCGATTCAAGGAGGTTTCAGGATTTGATGATCGTACTGAGGGAGAGTATGGAAATCAGGGAGAGTACAACCGATAGGGTAGAATTCATACCGAGAGGAAACGGGGAGAGAGAGATGACTGTTGTTGTAGAAAAGATGAGTGCTTGGAGTAGTTCGGATTGAGGATATAGAATAACAAAAGGGGGTTGTAATCTGTGAGTGGGGAATGGGTCAGCGGGTGAAGGACAGTCTTTCTTTTAAAGTGTAATGGGAGGGGAGGAAAATGTAATACCGTAGTTTGGGTTAGTTGGATGGCAAAGATGGCAGATTAAATAGTGCTAATTGTAATGTATTAATACAAAGTGAAAGTGAACTTGAACATAGACTTCAAGAGATGCATAATAAAAAGTTGTATAGACTTTGTATTTTGTCCGATAAAGAATTAAGTATTTTATTTTTAAGACATGATTGTATCTATTAGGAAACGCGTTCGCATAATGCAGACTGTTATTTAGGGGAGACTATGACCTTTTGGTAATTCAAAGAAGGTTTTAATTCGTCAGATTTAAGCATTTATGCGCCGATGAAAAAAAGATTATACATTGTGATATGCAATGTATGGTACAACCTGCGCTAACATACCGATACATCTCATCATGCAGTGCAGATCCAAATCCGGGAGTTTGACAAAGTGGCCGATGTTTCACTATTAAGACCTTTTGTTATGCATTGTTATTGTTATATTTTTACCAAACAATGAAAACGTCTTACGAGGGGGTTACAGCAACGCCATAATAATAAGTATTTATTAATTAATACTATTTTTTGTTTATTATTTGTATATTATTAATTCATTGTTCAAACTCCCCAAATCCCACATAAAAAAATACTATAAAAATATGAGCAATTTTTCAATTGACTTTTTCCAGAGTTGTGCGACAACCTCATTGTTAGAATACGTGTATCCAATTAGTTTTTATATTGAAATCTACCATGTGGTTTCACCAAATGAAGCAAGGCAAATCGTGCAAGCTGGGTATCCTCATCATGGTCCCATGCTTTTTATAATGTACTTGGAATGGGAAGGGGCTCTGGTTTGAAAGACCACGAGTCGAAATTCACTTGCACCTTTGCACGAGACCAAAGTTTTGGGTAACGTATGCGTAAATCTTAATTAGATTAAATCGAAAAAGAACAGAGGTAAAAAAACCAACTCAACACCTTTATTTATATTGCATTACGACATAACTGTTTCGATCCATACCAATACCGCAAAAATCCACACACACTAAAAAGAAAAAGGAAAAGGAAAAGGCAAAGGCGGAGGCAAACTCTAACAATTACTCCCCACACACACTATTTCATCGCTCGAATGCCCGAGCTTCGAACTTGGAAGTTTGGAAGTTTACCAACTTGCACGGGTTCCCAATTACCCTATCCAACAAACGTACAAGGCATGACTTTTAGCGTTAGGCGACTTGCAAAAAGTCTGAAAATTAAAAATACTGTCTGTAGATAACACCCCGTATTAGCATGTATAGATTAGACTAGTCGATGCGTTTATTTCTCATTCTAATTCGAGACAAGTGCCACGCAATGACACTTGTAAAATTTAAGTTAGGTCAGTGTTTTTATAATTTTAACAATTACGGAATAAATACGTGTTATTTAAATTCTTAATTTGTTTCAAAGTTTTAGGTGTCCTGTAAGATTCCATCTTTTATATTCGATCGATTGTCAGAAGCGTAAAAGGATGTCTTAAATATACCTGTGGTCACTTGATATTACCGAGGGAGGGGACAGTTTATTCACAAGCGTGTCGGATTACTCTCCTACGGTCATTCGCTTTCTCTCTGATTGGGAACTTGTTATTATTTGTATATGTTATATGCATGCTACAGAACTTTTTTTTTTTTAATATTAAATGTTTTTCTTACTCGACAACACATAGTTAACGTTTGCATGTTAGCATGTGATTGCCACAAGGTATAATGTCGCAGAAACGTTTTAATTACGAAATGGTTAGTTTCGCCGATGTCTTAAAGGTGACTGCCAAGCAACTATTGTTCGAAAAACTGTATTCGTTAACAGAACTTTCTCCGACTGGCTTCCTATTTAATATTTGGATTAATCGAATTTAAGAATACATTTTGTTGACAAAATAAATGCCTTTTAATTTTTTTAACGCGTCCCCAGAGACGTCATCCAAAGTTTTTGTTAGGGCTGAAATAGGAGAACCTTTTTAATCGTTAATTTCTTTCGCAAATCATATGATTTGCAATCAGGAGAAAGACCGTGCAGCACTGACAACACGATATTAAAGTAGTTGAAGCAACATCTATATATACGTAATTCTTATATTCGAAGTTCAGATCTACACAAAGACGGGAGATAATAGACTAGAACGAATAAGGAAAAGGTCTTGATTGTATTTAGTTCTTACAGACGTTTGGTTTAGTGTGTGTTGATAGTGTGTGTTGAAAGGTAATAGTTAAGGCGATAATCAAAAGTAACCCTACAGAATGTATCATTTCCGAGTTTACTTTGTTGTTGGGCGTGCGTGGAATAATCATTAAGAGTAGATCGCAACTTTATGCATTTCTCGAATCTCGAGAACTGCTTGTGGCGAGCCATAAGCAATTTGTGCGGAAACCTGCTAATTTATGATGGACCTGTCTTCAAACAGATTGGGATTAAACACGCTTGGTAAATTTTGTGGGTGGTACATACTGTATCTGGGATGTACTTAAATTTAATCAATTGTAGTCGCTAATCCTCCGTGTTAATCTATCACCGAAGAGAAACATGACTAGCTGATATAGCCAAAATCTCAAAACCGAAATATAACGTGGGTCATGAAATGACAGAGTTAAATGCAAATGAATCAAATCCTTACTTTTGAAAAGTTACAAACACCAACAGAAATTTCAAAGCTATTTTTTTTTCCAAATATTTACAAGTAGAAACTATTGAGGAATATCTTGATCTGAAAGCTTATCGAATCATGAAGAGTGTACTGTATTTGATCGGGAGATTATGATAGAAAGTCTATGGAACACTGTATATGCACGACAAATAATAATAAGGATAAAGACCTAAAGATTATATAACGGGTTAAACAACAATCACTAAAGTCGATTTACAATTTCGAGCCAACTTGAATAGAGAAATTTACATACCAAGATTAATTGACAGCAGGTGATGGATGCAGTCAGTGCATTAAATGCTATTGTATCCATCTTTGAGAGTTGCCCTAAAGAAAGTCAAATTCGTTGGACGCTTCGTTGTGTATTTGCATTATTGACATAAATGACATATTAACCACGCGTTGAACCTGTTGTCAACAACAAAATTGAATCTTAGTAGAGATTAATTGATCATTTTGCAAGACGTGAATACACATCTGTTTATGAAACTTGAAGAAATCAAAGAGACTTGATACAAAAAACAAAAGAATTTTACGATCAATCAGATTTGTGAGAACATTAAATCATTAGACTACAATGCTACCATATATTGTCGTGAAACTCCTTATTCTCCAGCGTATCGACCATACCTACCCATTCACCTCATTTAGTATTTAAACTTTTTAAATTCGGCCCTTGCAGATTCAAACTTGATCTCAGGAATACCTTTGCGTGGAGCAATGGAAAAACGCAGAGATTATTAGGAGAAAACGGGCATTCGATGGACAGTAACATACATGGTAAGATATCGTGTGGCTAAGTAACAGTAGAGATTTCTTACCTTCAAAATTATTAGGTATATACTCTATCGTAACATCATCCGGGTCTTTGTCTACAAAGTCACCTTTGATCCTTTGCTTTCTGAATTTCTTTCCACGCTCTTTCCCTGGTCTTTCGACATAGTCTTCGAGAACCGTGGGCTGCTGATCTATCGTTTCTTTGCGTCTCCTTCTCACATGCTTACCCTCCACTTTCATATCTCCATCGCTAATGTACATATCATCCTTCGTGTCATCCTCGTCTAACCACTTCCACAATTTCTCTCGTGTCTGTTGACGCTTGCTCAATTCGAAGAGATCTTCAACATTGTCTAACAAGCCTTTGTCTTTGCTAACACGGGATCTCTTGGTTTTGGGACCGACTGGAGCTGATTCTCGTTTTCTGGGGCGTTTTGGTGTGGATTCTACGAGCAGAGAAAGAAATTAGAGACTGTGAAAAGGTCGTAGAGATTGTCATTTGAATGCAGGGGGTAGAGTTAAACTACCGAACATTGAATTAGGCACACTGGCGAATATAGAAAGCATTTCAGCCGAGGACATTTTAGACTGTTGTGGTGCTCTTGTAGTAGACGACATGTTGATCAAATAGAAACTTTTGATACGAGAACAAAATCTATAAAGTGACACACAAGTACTTTTGGGGATCGAAAATGTTGACGCCACAGTCCCCATTTATTGTTATTGTTATTATTGCTATTGTTATTGTTATTCGATATCGTTATGGGCCACCTCAAACAAGAAAGGCACTTCTTTTGCTCTCACGCTTAAAACAGCGGCCCAACTAAAAGGAGGGATTAAAAGCCGCTTTTAAGGGAAGATAACATCAAAAGAATCACAGGCACAAACAATGATTTAATTCAATTACCTTTAAACTGTTAACCATTATTTGATTGAGCACAAACGATAGTTTTAGGGAAAAGTCAAACAATAACGCGTAACATTTGTTCTCACAATATTAAATATCAATCCGAAATGGAAGTTATATTACAATAGTGCTTGTTAAACAATTACGCCCTATTTATTTATGCTGTTGTTTGTTATGCAGTATATTAATCAGGTGTTAATAATATTAATTGTTGTTCTAACAATAATTCCATTCTTAGAAGGCGGCTAAGCCAGCAACAGAAGTTAGCGTAACATCTACGCGCAGGTTGCCCGCGTCTTAATGAACACGGACGTAAAAATTTACATAGAAGGATAAACACGTAATTCGATATAATTACTAACACAAATTACCCTACACCGAGTATTTTTTTTTTCACGCTCGTTATATCCAGATTTCTTTCGACTGCTAAATATTTACATTTAGACATCTGGCAGAATGGATTAGCAAGCGTCCGGATGTACTTAGCTATATTTAGCCACCCACTATTGCAATATTGGCTAGCTTAACATTCAGCTGCCATACTTTTTAGAGATTATGGAACTCATCATTATTGTTACCTTGCTTCTATCAATGACGCGTCATTAAAGCTAAAGTAAAAGAGAGCAATTGCATTGGTCTGACTCGTATGTCAACCTCACAATTCGAATATTACACGGCTTGCAATAACAATGGCAGAGTTTAATGCATCATAACCTAACCACATTGCAATGGACGTATTGGTTGTTGAATTAAACGGGCCCATTGTATCGATACTGCATTGTAACATCTTACTTTTACATAGAAATAGAATAATATTCAGACAATAAATTTTTTATTCTTTTATTAATTTGGTATTTATTACAAATGCTAAAGTACAACAGCATACAGACTATTAAGCAGATATGCTAAACATTGGCGGAAAAGACAGTGAAAACACTGTTTAACGTTTTCTATCCTATAAAGGAGGCTTATTATAATACTTCTGTTCATATTGTTTATACAAGTATGACTAACATTCATGAATACGCGAATTGTCCGATGCAACTGTGTTTAGACCAAAATTTATGCGCGCGTCTTCCGGTTGGTGAGTTTAATCTGTTGGAGTCTATAGCCTTTACACTCTATATTCTATTAAACATTGTACAAAGAGATTATTAACATAATACATGACAAACCAACTATCGTCATCAACATACTTGTCTAAAGTAATCAAATTTGCAAAGAACTTTTACGATAACCGGATTTATAAAATATTCTCGGTATAGCATCTCGTAACTATTGCGACATGTCGTATATTCTCCTTGGTTTTTATTTTAGCAAGTACAACACCATGTTGGTATAATCCTCTTGGCAAACTGGATTAACTTTTATCTCTTCCGTAAGCCAAGTTTTCCAATCCTATTCAAGGAAAAAACATACAGAAACCGAGTCAATGTCCCAACAAGTTGCCGTGGGACTAATAATGACTCCGGTGTGTCGCAGGAGTCATAAAGAGACTATTTCGGAACGCAATAATTGGTACCGCAACAATCATTACATATACAGTCTAATAATTACGACAATCAGCACCAGCAATTGCGCTGGGCAGTAGATCAAAATGGTAGAACATCACCAGCGATAAGAAAATTCTCAAACACAATATTTCCAATAATTCTAAGGGTTTTTTGATAAAATAATATGTCTTTCTTGAGACATAATGTCACTTGTCAATATGTATCATGAAGTCACGTAGACGGTGAAAATGTGACAGATATTCTGATGTAATTCGTGAGAAAAAATTGCTTATAAATACAAATCAGAAGTTTTTTCTTTGTTAATAAAGCCATTAGTCGTGTGGCAAAGGCCACAAAGCTACAAATTTCGACCGTACAATATAATCGGCACATTGAATCATAGAGAATTTAGAGAAATTTTGACGGAAGAATGGAATTCACATTTTAAATAATTAGTTACAACACCATTTAAATTATTACATTTTGGATACTGAATTATGATACCTTTTTTGGCGTAATGCTTTAACGTGGCAAGAATAAGCATCAGAAAAATCAAAATAAATAAATAAATATAAAGAAACGTGCAATGTAACACACGCGTTGAATAACTGTTAATAATTCAGCAAGTAACAATTTGGTCAATTCTCTTGAAAAGTAAAAATAAAGACTTAAGACTTAATGGATTCCTTGTGAGGAAATCAGCAACATAGAGCCAACTCAAATTGACAATGTCTATTACGCTAGTAATTGCAGCGTTGACGAGATAATGCTGCTATGCTTTGGGAAAGACGAAGACTATTCAATGTTTGTGAGTCAGTTTGCCAAAACATACTCACTTCCAACACACATGTTTATCAATGACGATAATCAGTTTAAAAATACGAAGAATGGCTTGAGAATTATAAACAAACTCATAAAAGGGTTTGTCAACTATGATATTATTACATGGAATTATTATTCTCGATATGGGTCTTGC
>CAJVPJ010000768.1:0-17027 GCA_910592205.1 Paraglomus occultum | reverse complement strand
ATCAAGTGGGATAGCAATAATAATAAGTAAATGATTTTGCTTACAGCTCCCCCTTTGTCATGCGCCGCTCACTAGTTTAACCTCCTATAATTAGAAATTTGTCGCTGAGGATATTTACCACGATTAACTAGTGGGACTAGCACTAGTATGTAAACAAAAGGAAGTCACATTGTAAGTAGAATGCTGATTTTAGGTCATTTTTTAACAGCGGCGCAAATAGGAGAAAGGTATATAGATGAAGTTTGTTTAGCAGAGAAATTAGACTATGTGCAATTAGCGAGCGATGCTTTTATTAAAGTGATATATGTTGAAAATCCGACATATATAAGATGTTGAATATTGGAAGAAAAGAAAGAAAAGCTAAAGCGATAGTTTACGATGAAATCGATAAACAGATTGCGCATAATATAGTTTCAACTATCCCATTGATACGTTCATTAATTAGTTAATTAATATACTAACATCAACATTTGAACAAGCTTTAGATACATAACTGTCTACAATTAAAACAAAGCTACCGTTGCTTTTGTATAACCTCTTCTACCATGCAAACTGAAGCCAAACACATCTAAACAAAATACTAACTCCATTACAAACTTTCCAACAACGAAACACATCAACCCAACCCCAGACAACAGATACCAAATTAACACAAATTTTATGAAGCGTATCTCAAGCATCGTTCGTTGCATAAGTATGTTTACATGTAACGTATGCATGTATCGTTTATTTATCTGCACGTTTTGTTGTGCCTTTATCTTATTGTAACTAACCTTTGCTTGCATAACCACCACTATAAAACTTTGGCAATACTGCATATTATAGAACATAGAAAATCGAAAGTACAATAACAATAGTGTTGTAAAACGCAAGAGAGAGACACTATCTGTAAACATAGATTGACTATTCCCAAACACGTAAATATCTTAAAAAAAAACGAAAACATATTAAGCATATCAAGTTATGTTGCGAAAAAAACTCCGTGTTTTGAGGAAAGAGAAACAGGAATAATAAAACCATAAAAAATAAAAGTAAAAACAAAAAAAATAGTTATAAAAACGCGTATTTACGTATGCGTACAAGATTAACGAAACTTTTGTATTTTTTTGGTAACCATTAATAACGGTTCGACAAGTTGTTCAGTGCTCTAAAAAATACAAAGTTATATTTGGTATTAATTCTTATTAACACACAGAAATTACAGCTACATAATTAATGCACTTTACCATCAAACTAAACCGTTCTTTTGCTTCATTTTGATAAACTTCATTTTGATAGACTTCACTATTAATTAGATTTTCTGACAAATCGTGAACTCGATCAAGTGTTGTTATAACATCGTCTAATAGTTGCTTGTTTAAATCATGAGTACATATTTGTTCGTCTATTTCCACATTGCTTTCTACTGTCAACGATATAGGATCATTTCCAGTAAAGTCCAACTGCGTTGAAAAATTCTTCGTAGATTTGCGCCCACGTTTTCGAGGTTTTCTGACTTCTGTATCGGAACTTGGTTTACTTTGACTTAATGGGGTTGCTTCAAATGGTGACGGTTCAGATGCCTCAACAATACTGAATAATTAGGGAAAAGAGAAATAGATAAACTGACTTTAACAACATCTTAATATCTTGATAAAATAAACATACACGCACACGTTTTCGGAGTCGACAAAACAGCCATGCACTAAGTAAATTTTCAGTCAATCATAAATTTACCTTGACAAAATTGAAGCGTCTGGTTGGGCATTATTCGAAAGCGGAAAAAAAGATTCCATTATTATTGTTAGCAGACGCTCAATTAATTTTTGGCGGTTGGGTGAGTAATGAGAGTTTTTTGTACGATTGATATGGATAAAATATAGTATTAAATACGTAAAGATGTGGTATTGAGATAGATTATTGGTGAACGAAATGGATAACTGCTATAGATAAAGTTCTATCAAAAATAAGTGAAGGGAGCTAGCATCAACAAAAGACGGACAATTAACTTGGCAAAAAAATTGACGCCACCCGTGCTGTATTTAATACCATTACATTTTTAAAACTTGCAACGTTATACGATGCAATTCATATAGTTTACATCGTTAATGTTGCTGTACTTTGACACATCGTATACCTTTCTTTTTGACATGAAACTGTGTCTACATAAAATTTATTAAACCGGTTTTTTATTAAATTGGGTGAGTTATAATATTTTATATCCTCTTTTATTATCACTTATGTTAACGGGATAAATCATTATTTACTCTTGCCAGTGTTGATTAGATTATTCTGACGTCCTTCTCGTCCCAAATACGTTAGAATCTATCTTAAATGCATTAATGTCCGCATAAACTGAGCTGTTAGCATCTGCTTTGCTTCACATTTAGTTTGCCCAAAACCGACTTCTCTCCAATCTAATCCGAACCATTAAGCGTAGCGTCAAGTACGCATGTAGAGGGTGTGGCTTTATTAAGGTATATTTGGCATTTAAAATATAGTTAAAATGAATATTGGTTTGCTGCTATTAATATTGTTATTAATGATATAGGTTAAAATTAGCGCAACGCAATATGTAGTGCAAACTATTGGTGAACCAATCACGGTGCTGATCATTCGTTGTTGCAGATTTCCTTGTTATCGATTGTGATGTGTAGACAACAGACTACCCAGCACCAAAGCCGATAAATGGATCTTGGCTATTTGGCTACCCACACACACACACACACACACACGTTGTTAGCATGTGTGTTAGCCCCTGATTTCGATCAACTAGGTTACTTATGATTATGCCAACCGCTATCGATTGACTCATGTCTGAATGAAGGTAACAAAGCTGATATCATAACACGCAAACGTTACGACATACACTTTGTTTTAACATGTTTTACACATGATTTTGAAAAATAGGAGTCAAAATGCCCCAGCGTAATGAATCCTGTTTCAGTGACTGCAATACAAGATTTGGTTGATAAGGTTCGACCAAGCTTATGGGTACCAAAGTATCACACGTTATATTAACTGAACGAAACATTATCATGTTTGCTCTTTTAAGCGTTATACTCAAACGTTTAATTGATTTTCATTTCTTTAAACAACGGGAATGTATTATAGTATAGTATGTAAATCTAGTTTTTAGCCTTCGCACCAATAGCTCATTGTTATAAGAATAGAATTGAGGGGTTTTAATTACACCCAAACAATGTACTTCTTTGTTTCATTGTTAATACTGACGTCTAAAAATATCGGCCTGCGGCAATATATTTTTAATTTCAAAAGGTTTATGACTCTCAAAAAAGTGTTACTTATTATATCAAGTAAAAGAAACCATAGACGAGTGTTGAACCGAGTCTTATAAAGTATGGTCTTAAGCAATTAAAGAAATTGCAAGAATAGTCAGTGCAGCTGTATAATATTTACCCAGACTTGAGATGTTGAATTGTGTTTTAAAGTGTTTCAGGTTATAGCTTATGTTTATAAAAACGTGCAGAATACAAGGGGTTTTAGATAAGCATTTTATTTTTATTAGTGACACGATTGTGCAGTTCTCGATGATAAGTTTTCTATTATTAGATACTCACCTCACTATTCGCACTCCATAATCTATTAACGTAGTTTGTTTATTCTAATTTGATTATAAGTAAATGGTTTAAATAAAATTGTTGCCATTAGAGGAACAACAAACACAGATTATATGATTACTAATAATTCAATTGATAGTAAAACAATAATACCATCAAAGCTAAACGAGTAAACCGTTAACAACAAAGAAAACTTATATACGTAGACAAGTACAATAAGTAAAATTGTTCTGTCTTCCCCCAGATGATAAACATTCTCGTCATCAGCATAATTATCTTACACTTAGTGATATCTAAACTCTATCAGGTCAGGTATTTAATTAATTAAATAATAGTATCTAATTTACTTGTTATTTTTAAAGTCAGTTATCTAATTTACATTATTAAACCATTAAATAACATAAATTTGATACCACAATGGAGATTTAGAATGACTGCCCAAACATGTGTTCGAGTTTATAAATATCAACGGCGTGGTTTCTTATGCATCGCTAAATTTTACTATGTTGTAATTTAATGATTACTTGTCGGATACATTGCTCGAGCCACCAATTACGTCGTCATATGATTTTACAATCTTTGAAATTGAACGATTTGCTTTAATTAATAAAGATAAATATCCTAGTTTTGAAATTATTCTAATACAAAGTCAAAAAGTTAGTCAAAAGTCGAATATATTGGAACTATTGAACAGCTTGATGTAGGACAACGCGAAGCGATCATCAATAAATGCAAATGCGAAATTTAGCTCATCAAATAAGGCCAGAGAATTGCTGTGATCGATAGATTTGTTATGTATTCTCACAGCTATTGTGACACGTCATTTATTAAAATAATAATCTAAACAAGTCATAAACTAATAAGTAATAATTATAAAATCAATATTATTAAATAGGCGTGACCGTCTAAAACATAATTACTTCCAAGCCATTATACGGTTTCAAGCAAATTTCAATAAAGCCTGCATACTCTTTGAGTTGCTCTGTAGTCTAGAATTATAGAGAAAAATTAACATTACAATAGAATTTTGTTTACCAAAGAGAATACTATAAGTCATACCATGCGGGCAAGCTCCTTTTTTCTATTGTTTTCCTTGCTCGCATCGACTTCATTAAGCGTTTTATCGGCTATCGTTTGCATTACCAAAGGTAGCGTGCATTCATTTATAATGTAGCCGACAGGTTTATTTGACGGTTCAAAACTCTTCACTTGCATAATGGGATGACCACCAGTGAAGTCTGGTTTTTCGAAATCCTTTATTGTAACTCTTTGATTATCTCTGTGAAATTCTGAAGAAATTGACCATTCAATTATGTTACTAAAAGAAGAGAAATTAGTTAGTTCAAACTTTTAACATAATAATAGTGTTCTAAATAGTTCTTGAAACATTCGAATATGCGTTAAAAAATCAACAATACAGAACTGTAAATTGTTCTTCAACTTTTACACTTACGTTGCTTGTGTTGCTTGTTGAATGAAAACATCTGACTGGCCAGGTTCGGTCATTTAACAGTGTAACGTAAATATTAAAAGCTCGTTTATAAATTTGTGAGTGTTTGAATAATTAAAGTCTTTTTCCCTAATTTATATCCAAGTGGAGTCGTGCTTTAAATGTGCCAAACCGATATATATCAGAATGCGCAATGGTTGGAGAATTTCACTAAGTTATATCTCAAATGATATTAGACAAAGTCAGTAGCTCACACTTATTTTCGATAAGATGGACACCAATAGCGAGTATACACGGTATTTATATGTTTTATCTGATGGTCCTTATAAATATAATAATGAAGTACAAATTTGAATAACAACACGCAGTGCGATGCGAAAATCTTTTTTTGGTGTTGATTACAAATCGATTAGCCGTGCGCAGAAATGTACACAGCCAACAGATGGACGAGTCGCATTTAACCAATTTCAACGTTCCATTGTGTTGGTATGCTTATTGTAAACCTCAATTATTCAGGAATAAAATTTTTTTATGGTCATAAAACTATTGGAAAATGTAAACCACCACCAGATATTCTGCTTGCAATTTAGCCATAAATTTGCAATAATAGCCTTCAATTACCTCATTCCACATACTGGAAACAAGTGCTATCTTGTGAACAGGTTGTTTTATCGTATAGCATAATATCAATGTCGAAGAACTTTAAAATTCAGTCCAATTCTTCATATTGTCGTTTGATTGATCGCATTTGCCCCAACAATGACATAGATTATCGGTCCGCAACAAAACAAATTGATGGAAGTACGAAGTAAAGAATAAATTGTAAGTGTGAAAGGAGACAATTGTATTATTCCAGTTTTGGGTTGTTATTATTATCACGTTGAACAAAGAAATTCGTACGGTAGACAGTGTATTCGAAATGAATTATGAGTTTACGAACCGCAACATACTAGATAAAAAAACCCACGCATGGAAAAAGAGAAGATTAATATAAAAGATTGGGTATCGACTTTGCAATTTCCGGCTTGCATGCTTAAAAATAAATTTACAATCTGTTGTTTGGAACCAAGGACAATATTTAATTAATCAACTCACCATGAATGCACAACCATCTATGTCTCATTCTCAAGCTTGGGGCGAAATATCAATTTTGACTTTGTTAGATAGACTGTACATTACAGTTTCCTTCATTCTCCGTATCCGCCCTCTCTGTAATATTTATGCAATTTATACTGTACAATTGCATTTGAACCGCCCGCGAAACGATTGGACATTCCAAGCTTAAAGTATATAATGTAGCATTTACGTCGCTTAAAAAGTTGTTCGGTACACTTGGAAGAAATCCGATAACATCAGTCAATTCTAATAGACGATGAGATTACATGTTTTATTCTACGTTAAGTCTAGTCTACATTATTGTCCAAAACGGACCAATCAAAATCTTACAACGTATTAGCTGCAAAAAAAAACCGAGTTTTATGCCGATCATGACGACATTCCTATGTCTTGCTACTTGAACTGCATAATGATATCGTAATTGAACAGAAATTGGAATATTGGCTAAAAAAAAAGATTTGCAAGACACAGATTTCCACAGACCAAGTACCACTCCTTTACAAATAAATAAAATAGTAACATGAATGGTGTTTTTGTGATTATAGTCAATAATTCCGACACTTTTTTCCGACACTTTATGATCGTACAGCATATGGAGTGGCCATTCATCAAATCATCGTCAATTATAACTAACACAAATGGACTAATTTGACTAGCGTGTAAAAGTGTCGGAAAGAAGTGTCGGAATTATTGACTATAATGATTTTATGCCGTTAATCAAAATAATAAATGAATTAACCAGACAACATACTCTTACACTGACGATTAAAAACTTTATAGTTTATTACAAAATTTACCTTACTATTTATCTTGCTCTATTCATCGGTTTGCATGAAGTCGCACACTCTTATGTCTTTTTGGCATTTCGGTAAAAATTGGGTGTTCTGAACGATTTTAGCAAGTGTTCGGTTGATTTATTGTTTAAATTACGGCTAGAAGTCTATGAAAGTTGAGCTCATTTAACTATGTTTACTAAAAAATAAAAATTAGGTACTTAAACTATTAGTGGTCATTAAGCGTCGCAATAGTGTTCTCTAAGTAATTGCTGAATGAAGAATTCTAATATCGTCGTCAAAAATTTAACAAGACAAAGCTTTTAATTACTCAATATGTATGCTGTTTGTTGAATATAAATATCTGATTGGATAAATACATACATTACGATGGACTGAGAGTTCGGGGACGACTTATTTATGAGTGTATTACGGTTATCAGCACAAAGCTAGTTAGGATGTGTATCTATTTGTTTGCTTATAAAATTTCTGGTTAACCAAATATAATAGTAACAGCGATAAAAATTTAGAATACAGATAATTTCTTTTATGCCTGAAAGTTGGGGTATATAAAAAGACTTTTGCTTTAGGATCAAAGCTTGTCTTTTGGTGTAG
This sequence comes from Paraglomus occultum, assembly GCA_910592205.1. Lineage (NCBI taxonomy): Eukaryota > Fungi > Glomeromycota > Glomeromycetes > Paraglomerales > Paraglomeraceae > Paraglomus > Paraglomus occultum. The sequence goes on along the minus strand of CAJVPJ010000768.1, from coordinate 9,513 downwards.
GTTATCAAGAATTTGTGCTACACAATTATGACCGAAGTTCACTACAATTTATTATTCACTTTCCAAAATTGACTTTTTTGCCTTTACTTAAAGTAGTATCGGTATGTAGAAACAATCATTGTTGTAATCAAACATGCTAGGATGAGATGATGTTGACATAATATCCTGTTTACACAAAACCAATATGTAAATTTCTAACGGCCGGTGCGGCCGCTCCCGGTCAGCATATTTCTCAATAGCACATATTTAGGATTAAGAGTAAATTGAGTAATTGTCAGTAATGACTATTTCCAGCTCTCTTCGGTAACCACAGCATCCATCCTTTGTTGGACAGTGTTACACCACAGAAAATTTTCTACATAAGTGACGATAAACATGATTATCACATGTGCCCGTTCAAAGGCCATTGTCTTAACATTGAATAATTGTGACTAATAAAGAAACATGCAAATAGATGTGTCGTTCAACACTAGTCCTGATTTTAAATGGACGTGAACAATTAATTTGTTATGAGCAATTTTTTCTAAAAATAAATATTGTATAATTTAATTTTGTAATTGTCATTTATATACCCTCTGCGTAAAATAACAATTAAAGTACAATGGTATTCCATTCCATTCTATTTTATTCTATTCTAGTAAGTTACTTTGCTGGTATATTACTATACGTTGTATAGTAATTCCCCACCAACTTGATGGTCGGGTATAAGCAAGCTATAATATGCCCGACTATATCATACTGTAATTTAATAATAGCTTATAGCTCTAGCCCGTATTTTATAAATAACTTTATAGACGCTAATAAGACCGACACATTGTAACGCTCAGACCAATAAAATATAGTTTTATGTATTGTCATTATTTTTTCCTTTCAGAGTAGGCTGCGAATTCTGTGCCGCAGATCTTCTAGGTAACTACAATCATGTAGGTCTGGCTTGCACTATACTACATGCGCTGCAAACTCGTTGTTCCTCAAAATTTCAATAAAACATAGACAAACCCAGCGGAGTTCTACTATACGATTAAAACTTATGTAACAGTAAAACTATTTGAATGAGTTGAATTATCCCGTTATTGTATTCTGCTCAGAAAATTTTGGCGCAATGCCAAGAAACAATTTGATAAGTTTCAAAAAGCACAATCGGGGTGTAATATTTTTTTCATAAACCTTGTTTTTATTTCTGATTTTGGTTAAAAATATTGTCAATAATATTATTAAAACTTAAGTTTTGCGCACCAAGAACGTAAGTATAACGAGTGAGTTTGTTGAAAATACAGAAATTGCCTCTCACTCTTGTTTTTTCCGAATATATAGCATCGTCAATTTGGATCTCCTCTCTGCTAAGTTTACCTATCTCTTGGTCTACTACGGTTGTTTGATGGTAAATTACGCTTTCAAGTAACAGGTATTGCGAGTCAAAAAACAACGTCTGGGTTAGTATGCTAAGACATTTTCTTACATAATACATACTAATATTACTGTTAACACAGTTTATGCTACTAACTTTGCTTTGTGACAATCGTATTATTAGTGGTTAATGATCGGTAAAATATTTGCATTAAATTTATATAAGACATTCACGTGATTACAGTTACAGTAGACCTGACAAACTACCGGTTCTAGTACCCTGTGTGAGGAGGGTATTATACCAGGGGAAGATACTGTATTAAGGGGGTACATTAGTAATTTTGGTAGTGATTTTCTTGCAATCATATTCGTATTAGATAATCGATAATTTGCACACGCGGAAAACGGGCATTCGTTATGCAAATACAACTCAAAAAGTACGACGTCAATGAAATGTACGAGAAAAGTTAATCATAATTATGTATCATGAAAAGGGTTACAGTAAACGCGCAACAGCAAAAAAATTTGATATTGAGCCTAAACACTACGAGATTGGATATCGAAGAAAACGGAGTTGTTAAACGTGCGCCCAGGTATCAGGCGTTTGCACCACCAAAGTTTCTAAATTCGAGACTGTATTAGTTTTTGGATAAGGCACAGGGCTAAAAAAAACGTTATTACTCAGTATATGGTCTAAATGAAGGCGAAAGAGATGGTAAAGCAAAGAATTGGCAGATAGATACCTAACACCAAATCAGTAATAAATGGATTGACAGTGTTTGTCTCGTAACAACTTATGTAACCGCCGCCGAACAACTGTCGCTCAGCGTCTGCCGGATACTTTAAATGAATTACAGCATGAGTTTTCCTCGTTTATCTTATACCGGCGAATAGAGTATGACTACCCGCTTTCACTTATAGGTAGCATGGAATGAGACCCCCTTAACGTTTAACTTACCAAACAATAACACTAATGATAACGTCAGAGCTCGAACTGTCAGTACCCATACTACTAATTATGAACAAAGTTCCTTCACCGTGGTTCTCAGTTGTATGGTGCAGATGGTAGCAAACTTCCGCCTCTAGTTATCTTTAAACTGTAGAATATTCTTCCCCAGAATGTTTTAGTTCGAGCTAATCCACTGGATGGATGAATTATTTATTGGATTAACCACGTATGGACGAAACGTGCAATGATTTCTAATTCCCGTTCTCTTCTTGTCATGGATTCCTTTTCTGCTCATTTGCTAGATTCAGTCAAACGCCATCTTGGTGAAAAGAAGATTGATATTGCAACAATTCCCGGGGGTTGACATCTCGTGCGCAGCCTCTTGATGTAGCAATCAATAAATTATTTAAATCAAAGGCAAGTAATATTTTATTGATTATAAGAGTGAACTAACCCGACCGTTGTCATAGTTTTCAGATGTTTTAACTAATACGTTATTGCAGTTATATCACCAATATAACGTCTGGATGGCAGAGGCGGTAAAAAATCTCTTTCCTTCTGGTAATATTAGACAACCATCGTATGAAACCATAACCAAGTAGATTAAAGATTCATGGGATGCTCTAGATATAAATATGATAAAAAAATCCTTAAATTGTGTGGAATATCAAATAAGAGGAATGAAAGTGAAGATGAACTAATCTTTGATTATGACAGTGTTCTAGGTAGTGATCAAAATGACATCATAATCATAGAAGAGGAAGCAAATACAGTTAATAACGCGAATGTGGGTGATGCTAGAGATATGGTCGAAAATGATTATTACCTTGCAAATATGACAGATTTTGTCAATTGTTGGAAATAATTAGTAGGTAATAAATATAATAAATACTATAAACCAGTTAAGTATCCCGGATACAAATGAATGAGAAGCGACTAGTACAAGACCTGGTACTGATCGAGGTGGGTACTAGAACCAGTGCTATACAGTATACGTACAGTACAATGTTGGAAATTAAATAAATAAAGAACTAGTACACAGTGAACCTGGATATAACGAAGTTTGAATATAACGAAAACCTGGATATAGCGATGCTTTTTTTTTATGTTTCGAATTTTGTCTAGTAAAATTTCCTGGATATAACGAATCCCTCGATATAACGAAGAAAAGTGTCTGCACGGTCTCCTTTGTTATATCCGGTTTCACTGCGTAATATGTGTATGTAGAAACACACAGTACCTGGACATGAATGAATGGATACTTGCTGATACGATAGTCGAAAAGTTGATAGTTCGCTACATGTTAAACTTTTTCTTTACTAAGTAAACAAGCAAAAATTTTAAGCAAATTTGTTGACAATATTGACATGCATATATCTTAAAAAGTCAATTTAATGTTGAGCAAAAATCTAGCCTTGTAAGCGATTTCCTAACTTTAGTCATCGAATTTCGATTATAAGACAGGTCCGAGCAGTTTTGTTCAAGTAAAATACTTCATAATATTTAAATTGCATCGAATAATAACTCAAAAAATAAAATATATGTATCAAAATGTGCTAACATGATCGAATTTTTTTTGCTTATTCTACCAACAAAAATTCAGTCAGTCATTCTTCCTAGAGTCTTGTCTATAATTTTTCTTTGTTCTTGGCAGCTTACGCAAGCTTTTACTTTTTCTCCAATATTAAAGGCTCTATGCAGGTTAAGAAGGTAATTATATTGATTTTTTAAGAAACGAACAGAAAAGAATAAATTGTTTCAAATGTCTATATACTTTTTGATTAAACTCTTGACCATCGTTTGTGGGCTTTTTCCAAGATTAATCTTTCCCATTTTTCTTCAAATAGCTCAAACTTGGTTCATTATTCGCATGCAGCATTTTCTATTAAGCTTTTTTCCGCTTTTTTCCCCATTGATGGCAAGGCTTCTAACGATAATATTCAAATTTTATGAAAATTATGTTTAATTGTATATCTCATTTCTTTAACGTTTGCCTTTCAATGTATCTTAGGACGTTTCAAAGCACGAGTATTTTCTATCTGTCAGCTTACGTAGTCTTTCTAAAGTTTAATCACTTTACCAATTGTTAAAGAGAGTTAATCAAGTGTCTGTGTAATTGTTTTTATAGTTACATTACACTCCCAAGCATTAATAATTTATCCACGTTGAAAAATGTTTAAATATTTCTTGGAAACAGCAGTGTTATAGTAATCCAAAGATTAAGATATAGCAAAGCTGACACTGCTTTGTTTTATAAACCAAAAATTTTGGAGTTATTTTATAATCAAAATTGACGACTGGTGTTCGAAAATTGCTAGTATAAACTTTATATGCTTACGTTTATCCAAATTAAATTATGTTTAAAGAAACTGTATAATACATGGTTGTTAATATTTCGACAATTTTCTTTGAAATTATAGTTTATTACTTGGGTAAAAAAAATCTAATATGTAATATAATTTACAATCGGCAAGTGTCCGCTCAATATCCAGACAATTATACTTAAATTTAACACCTAACTTATTAACTTGCGTTATATTTTATTATAAAAAGCACGACTAATGTGGACAAACATACAATTTCCAACCATTAGTTTTTGGGACAAATTTCTCAGAACATTAAATAACTCAGAGAATATATTTGAGAAAACGTTCCCACTTAAGGCCGTATAATAAGTAATTATGTGTGTCTATAATTATACCGCTTGTAATATCAAACATGAGTCAATTATTTTTTGTATTTATATAAAACGCAGTAACTTATATTTACAAGTTGCGCAATTTCTCGAACTAAAACTTTGTTACACTACATGTTACATACCCAAATATGTCGCCGATATGTTAATGGCGTACGTGTAGTTAAGGTTGTAAATTAGCTAGAATAATTATACCATAATTATTTTTGGCAATATGCGCAAAAATAAACCATTTATTCTATTCGTCGCTTTTACCGTGATTTGCATAATTTTGAATAAACCGGCTGCAATAGTAGCGTTAGATTTTTGAGGGGGTTGTCCAAAATAAGTATATGTTCATTATTGGTCATAAGCGTGAGAATAATTCGAGAAAAAAAAGCGGTAAATGTCGGAATAGCAGCGGAAAATACTCAATTAACATGTTGTGCTTTGGCTTATTATAGCTAGCACGCACTGATTTATTACCTGCTGTAAAGCGTTTGCATAGAACAGTAATAACAGAATAGACACATATAAATAAATATGTATACGGACAAAATACAAGCTAATATAGAAGCTCTTTGCTGTTTATTAGACAAGACTGTACTCCTTGCCACTCCTTAACCATTTGCTGTGGAACAAAAAACGTGTACATATACGCCAGTTTTTGTAAAGCGTTTGCATAGAACAGTCGTAATAACAGAACAGAATAGGCACATATAAATAAATATGTATAGAAGCTCTTTGCTGTTTATTAGACAAGACTGCACTCCTGGCTCCCCTAACCATTTGCTGTGGAACAAAAACGTGTATATATACACCAAGTTTTAAACCTTTTCCTACAATCGCACGTCATTTTACGCCTACAAGGTATGTGATATTTGGCATACATTCGTTATGATTTATACTAAATATTACTATTAATGCTTTATTGTTTGGTTTTTTTCGCTCACAAAAAAAACGTGTTTTTTTTTCTTTTTGCATTTATAAGACAAATTATCGTACGCGTATCCAGATTAAACAAGCGGTGTTTAAACAGTTCAAGGCCACCATGTCAAAGTAATTTATTAATTTCATAATGTTTCTATAACAGCATTGTTTTACATAATTGTTTTATATTATCTGATACTTTATTGTGTTATTTTTGTTTTTACGATACACCCAGTCAATCACTGTTTGAAAGCACCTGCAAATGTAGTTACGGCAAACTATCAGATTGTAATGCAAAGTTTTCGGTACTAAAACCAACTTGTCAACGCAACCCATGTCTCGAATGTGAAAGCCAATATACTGCGTTGATCAATCTAGAAAAGTCTGTTGACCGGCTTTGCGAACTGGTATCTGATATCGCTAATACGAAATATGAGATGACTGAAAATGACAACGTTAAAAAACAAATGTTGTCACAGTTGGTAATTTATGGTCTTAATAAATATTTTATTTTTTCTCATTATTATATACTTACTATAACAATTAAATCTTTTCTAGACTTTATCGCAACTTCAGAAAATTACAGAAGAATTATCTGCAATCAAACTGTTTGAAGCAACCCCATGCAAAAGTTATAAGACGAAAATGCTAATTGACGAGTCAATCGGTGATGAAACAAAAGCTCCGAAACAGTGCCGCAATTGTGTGAAGCAATGTACTTTGGATGCTGTCAAGAAATCGGTCGACAAATTGTGTGAGACACTCAATGAACCGAATGACGATAAAAATACTATTAATAAACAAGGGCTGTCTCGCTTGGTAATTTGTTTGTTATATATTCATGCTCTTTAAATCCATGTAATTCTTGCAATACTAACGTGTTTTAATGATTTAGAGCACCAAAGACCTGACTACTTTTGTCTCATTATGCATGGATAAACTACGTCAGTGAGCTCTTATAATCGAGCATTCTTACCTTATAACTTACCTTTACATTGCTTTAAAGCGCGCAATTTTTTCTTGTTTTATACTTTTTTACCTCAACTTATTAGTATATGGTTAACGAGGTTATGCTTTTAACGGAGTCTGACAAACTCTCAAGTCCTCTATAATAAACTTCCTTCAAAACTTATATTTTATAAACATTAATTTGCATCTCATATTAAATTGAATAATATATATATATTATTACATTTACTTGACAAACCCGACCAATTACAAGATACACAGATAAACAAACCAGCTGTAAGACTTATTTTAAAATATGTCGTATATATGGTTAAAACTCTATTAGTATAATCATTATCATGGGCGCAAAGACGCATAAGCATATCCATTATCATTAACTTGCATATAGGTAAATCTTAGAGTAAAGTCTGCTCTCAAATTGTAGCTTGTTATTTATGACAAAAAAAACACGCTGACTTTGATAATTGTTTTCGCAACAGTCAATGACGATTTATTTACTTATTAAACTAAAAGTTTTAAATATTGTGAACGGCAAAAAAAATAAAAAATTTTTTATTTTCTCCTGAACCCTTGTTGCAGATACTACACTGTCAAGAAGAGATGCTACACTTGATCTTAACCAACTTAAAATACCCCTGAACGATGTGTTACACCCGGAATAGACTTAGCGGCAGTCCGTGAAACATTAAGCGAAGAGAAGGATACGAAAGAAACTATTTAAATTGAAAGTACCATGTCAAATTTAACTTTACATACGCATGTTTGAACAAATTTGAATACTAAAAATTAACGGAATCTAGATATTGTATGGAGCATGACAATAAATAATATTAATCTCTTGATACCAATGTTGCTAAAAATAGATTTGGAATAACTATTCTACAATCTCTTCTCCTTGCGTAGTCGCTTACTTTAGTTAATTTAATTGTGCACCTTGTAAGAAAAATAGTCCATTATTAACCGATCAATTGCCGTCAAGATTGTACGTTCGTTAATCTAAATAAAATTTCATACAAGTATAATGCAGAAAACTATCTTGTTAATCAGGAACGTAGATTGGTTCGAGTATGTCGAACGAAAAGTTGGGTCGTCTAAACAATTCATACATATCACAAAATAAACCACCTCTGTTTAAAATACTTAGTTATTTACCTACGTAACGAGATATGTTGAAAGTAATTTACGTATCTGTGTAATAACGGTACTTTTAATTTGTCCTCCGATTGGATTGCAGTATTATGATCTAACTTTCTTTAGTAAAAAAACACAATACTTTATAATGCTTTCTAAATAAGGATATGAATTGGTTTGCGCCCATCATGACATCAAAATATTTGTGTCATGTACGTCTCCCGACTTTCCGCTCTTTTTTTTTGTTATATCGATCGGTGTTTCATCTTTTGTTATGTGCTACGTGTCACAATCAAAAGATCATAGTTTGTAAAAAAGGTACAAGGAGCGCATGCATATACAGGAGTGTGCAGTAAATAGGGGGGAGGGGGTATGAAAAAATTTTTATACTCAACGTACGCAGACTTGCGAATGCGAGTCTTTGCAACAGCAAATATGATATGTCGCAATAAGTATGAAATTCAATTGGCACTTGGAGTTATGGATTCGATTATCGAATTTATTTAGCTCAAGGTTAAATCAAGATTTGCAAATTGATTCAGTAAAGTTTCTTGCCAAACATAGTTGTCCATATATTTATATCACGTTATCCAGAAATAGTATAACAATGGTAAACTGTGTACGGTATACAATTCTCCCGATAGTTTGTTTACGCATAGCTGTAAGATAAATGCTCTGTGCCTTAATGCAGAAATATATTACGTAATTTCTAACGTTCGTATTTCTTTTGTACTGCATTGTTACAAACTTGTGTATACAGTCAATCTGGTTATAACGAATTCTACGGACCAGAGAAAATATTCTTTATAACCAGAAATTCCTTATAACGAATGTCACTTTTATAGCTAAGAGTATGACTATTTATAATTGGCTTAGAGAAAATCTTCGTTATAAACAGATCTTCGTTATCGTTCGTTCTAGCCAGCTTTGACTGTACACTAGAAACAGCATTAATTTGTCTCGTTTTAACAGTTTGTATATTTTATATCAAACTATTTCTCTTACATAACTGGAGCATTAGACTTACAAATGACTGTTAATTAATATAATAGCGCGCGTGCTTATACAATATTAAAAGTTTGGTAACATAATATAATACCAGTTTTAAATACAATTTAAAAAGTTTAGCATCATCAATTGTAAAAAAACCAAGTAAATATACTAATAGATTAGAATACTAAAAGTTAATACAAATATTGTATAGTAAGAGTGTTATATAATAAATATACTTGTATTTAACACTCCTGAACACCACCCCATCCCGTTAAGCACTCGGCGTGGTCCGGGATGGGGGTGCTTCAAACAGTGACTGACTGGATGTATCAGCCATGTTGAGTGCACGCCTATTGTTATTTAAGAACAAGAAGGAGAAGCAAACTCGTTATTATTTGATAGCTAAAAAACCGACGTTCAACAATGCAGTATGTCTCGGTCGTTTTTCTTTTTAGAATTACGACGTCGATTGAAAACGATTAGATCTGAATAGCTATACTTTCTTGATTTAAATTCTAGT
>CAJVPJ010000767.1:0-17047 GCA_910592205.1 Paraglomus occultum | reverse complement strand
ATTTCGCAAGATGACGTATCAGTCATTAGCTCTAATAATATTGGGCTTGATCAAGAAGAACCAACGGAAAGTACGGAGACTAGTGTTGATGATTCAGAATTAGCTAAACTGTCTGAAAATAAAGGATCCGATCTCGCTATGGACGAGATGCCTGCAGAACCACAGACAACACCTGAAACGGCTCCGGATCAAACCTCAGCTCCAGACCCAAACGCCAATTTAGAAGGCGATCAACCAAACACAAAAGTATTGCCAATCGAAGCCAAATTACTACAACGAAATCGCCCTCGTAAATCCTCCTTGTCGCCCAAAGTAGACCTGAAGATAATCGTCCCGCCCCGAGAAACAACAGTGCGCAGAAAACCTGTACAAGATAAACCATCGCATCCTACTCGTGGTAGATTTAATACATTAAGAAAAGATCTCTACTTAGTATTTCGGTTTTTTTGTAGACTATCTATGCGTACAGACACTGGTGGTAATATACAAATGGAGGAAATCAGTATCCGAGGACGTGCCCTCGTCTTGGAGCTTATTCTTTCGATGTTGGACAATTCGGGCCCTGTATTTCAAGTTGAGGATGCATATATATCCCTCATTCGTCAAGCATTATGCGTTTCACTATCGCAAAACGGCGTATCGTCTAATGAGCAGTTATTCGAACTCTCACTTTCTATCTTTTTAATGCTCTTTCGACTCTATCGAGCGCCACTTAAAAAAGAACTGGAGGTACTATTTGCTGAAATCTATTTGCGATTTCTTGATATGTCTAATGCGACGTATAAACAGAAGCAGATGGTCTTGCAGGGTTTAATGAAAATATGTTCTAATCCTCAATCTTTGGTTGACGTGTACTTAAATTATGATTGCGACTTATCAATGACCAGCGTATTTGAGAAGACAGTGAATACACTAAGTCGGGTTGCTCAGGGAAGATCGAAGAATGTAAGTGGATCAGCTATGGGAAGTATAATTGGCGCTCATGCTTCTGGACTGTTGTTAGATAATAAAGCTGATTTGGTTGCGTTACAAGAAAAGAAACTTAAAGTGCGTGGTTTGAAATGTTTAGTAACTATAGTAAGATCGCTGGTTGAATGGTGTAAGGATTTGGATAATAAAGAAACCGGAATTAGTCAGCCAGAGAAGGCAAAGCCACCGGAAACTGCTGAGGACAAAACTACCATTATTTTCTCAAAAAATCCTCTTCTCAATATATCCATGAAGGAATTTTCAACAGCTCACGGCAATAATAGTAATATTAGCATTGGGCTATCTGACTCGGAGGATAATCCTGCTCAATATCAAGAGATAATGACGCGTAAACAAACTCTCCAGACTGGTATTAGACTGTTCAATACGAAACCACAGAAGGGAATAGACTTTTTTATTAACCATGACTTTCTCAAGAATGATACCCAGAGCATAGTATCGTTCTTTGCTTCTACTCCAGGGCTCAGTAAGGCAGCAATTGGTGAATATCTTGGCGAAAGCGATCCTGAGGCTATAAAGATCATGTATGCATTTGTGGATTCGTTAGATTTCAAAGGTCTTCAGTTTGTGGATGCGTTGCGTACATTTCTTCAGACTTTTCGCTTACCTGGCGAATCGCAAAAAATTGACCGTATTATGGAAAAGTTTGCGGATAGGTATTGCGAAAATAATCCTGACGTATTTGCAAACGCAGATACAGCTTATATACTAGCATATTCGATAATAATGTTGAATACAGATCAGCACTCTGTTCAAGTAAAGCGGCGAATGGATAAATCCGAATTTATAAAGAATAATAGAGGAATCAATAATAATAATGATCTGCCGGATGAATTTCTAGGGGCTATTTTTGACGATATAGCTGTTAATGAGATTGTTATGGAAGAAGAGCAAATATCGGAAGTGGCAAAAACAGCGATTAACATTGCCAATGAGAGAGAAAGGCAGCAAATGTATGACAAGGAAATATCACAAATGCAAAAGAAGAGTCAGGCATTGCTTTCTAGTAGCAGACAAGATCAGAAGGCTTCAATATGGCGGAGTGCTACTCACTCGGATCATGTTAAGCCCATGTTTGTTGTTGCATGCTGGCCATTGATGGCTACTCTTAGCGTTGTATTTGAAGAGTCTGAGAACATATCGACAACAGCTAGCAAAGGAAATGAATTTGCACAAGCTAATTCAGAAGCTATCGAATTATGTTTGGACGGATTTATGGGCGCTATACGAATCAGTAGTGTATTTCGCATGGATGTCGAGAGAGATGCATTTGTGTCTTCACTCGCTAAATTGACTGGACTCAATCATGTGGATGAGATGAGATCTAAAAATGTGGCTGCAATTCGTACCCTATTATCTGCTGCAAACGCATATGGTGAAGGTCTGCAAACGTCTTGGTTGATTGTATTAAAGACCATATCTGCGATGGAGAGATATCAGCTTATAAACAGCTCAGGTTCGGTGACATACAGTGCAGAGGACGCAAGCGGACTAGATTACTCGCCACAGAATCAGTCAACAACGGGTGTAATTAATAATCATTCCAGTGCGTCTGCTGCTGTTCGTAATATCACGCGACGCGGTTCATTGGGAGGTCTTATGAGAGAGTTCCAATCACAGAGTACAATTATAGCAATCGACAGAATATTCACTAGTAGCGTTAAACTAAGCAGTGATGCTATTGTACACTTTGTTAATGCTCTTTGTACTGTGTCGCTGGAAGAGGTTGACGCGTCAAGAACTGCCCCAAGAATGTACAGTTTACAGAGGATAGTAGAAATAGCGTATTATAACATGTCACGTATACGATTCGAGTGGACTCAGATATGGAAGATATTACAGCCACATTTCAATACTGTCGGATGCCATCCGAATAATATTGTTGCTACGTTTGCCATAGATTCACTTCGACAACTAAGCATGAAATTTCTCGAAAGAGACGAGTTGTCTCATTACAATACTCAAAGCGAATTCATGAAACCATTTGAGCATATCATAAGAAACAATTCATCCCCTGCAATACGAGAGTTAATCATTCACTCACTCATACAAATGATATCAGCAAGAGCGAAGAATATCAAGTCCGGATGGAAGAGCATATTTATAGTTTTTGGTCGTGCCGCCGGTGATGAGAATCCGCAGCTGGTCGATAATGCATTTGGTACAGTGAGATTAGTGTATCAGAAACATTTGGATTTGATTGGGTTATCATTTGGGGAATTTGTCAATTGCCTGGTTGAATTTGCGTTCAATGCTAAAGTGGAAGAGATAATAAACGAATCCATTAGAATGATGCAAGGATGTGTAAAATTATTAGTAAAGGATATAGAAGAAGGCGACAAGAAGAATCAGAATATATCTTCTACATTCGCGGCATCATCACCAACGACCACATCAGTAACTAAGAAGAGACTCCAGCACATAGAAGAAGAACAATTTTTCTTCAAATGGTTCCCTATAGTGTCTGGTCTATCTCGACTAGTCATTGATCATGATTCTCAGGTCGTAAGAACAAAGGCACTTGATGCACTATTCGACATTTTAAGAAACACTGGCTACCTGTTTGAAACTTCGTATTGGAGTAAAATATTAAAGAATGTCATCATCCCCATATTCGAAGATATCAAAGAATCAACACAATTACAATTACCCACAACAGGCGATTTTCAGCGTAGAGAAGCGACCACTGAAATATGGATACAAACAATACGCCTAATGGTAGATTTGTATACACGTTTTCATGATCTATTCAAAGATAATTCTGAATATCTGCTTGAGCTGTTAGAGCTATTCGTAGCCCTGCTCAAAAGGAAAAACGAGAAATTGGGACAAACCGGGATACGGTGTTTCCACAACTTGATAGCTAGAAATGGTTCACGATTCGATAGTTCGACTTGGGGGGCAGTGACTGATACTCTAGAACAGATTTTCACAGCAACAACGCCAAAGGAATTGCTCGAACTTGAAATAACGGGTGTCCATGAGAATACGGACGCGAAACACACTAGTCAAGTAATCGTGGGAGCATCTAATCCAGTGCCAGATGATATAACAGACACTGGTGCAGGGGTCGGTGGAACTAGCCGCCGCAACCAGCATAATCCGCCCGCAACTCCTGGAAAGGTGGATGTTGACTTTCCAAATGCTATCATCAAGTGTGCAGCTCAACTCATTATTATTCAATCAGTGAAAGACTTGGCGTTAACACATACAGTGGCGACGCCATCGAGTAAGGATGAAATGCATTATCTAGCCCAGATGCCAGCCGAATATCGTAATCGTTGGTTAAGATGCCTATATAATTCATATCAGTTTGCTCACGACTTTAATGCCAACCACGAACTGCGTCATGCCCTATTCAAGTCAGGTTATGTACAACAAATGCCGAATCTGACGAAACAGGAAACTCTATCTCTTTCAGTTTTCCTATCTATTCTCTACGATTTGTATCGTACGCTTGGCGACGATGATTCCGATCTGCTTCCTCCATTAATTGAAGAATCAACCAAAGTTCTTGAACGATTCATAACACTATTGTCGGCCGACATGATGCAGAACCAACAGCGTGATATTAATAATTGGTCTCCATTGGTTATTACAGTACTCCGTGAACTATGTGCCACACCGTGGGAGGAATCCCGCGGAGTAGTGCGTGATGAATTTGGAGAGATACAAGAAAGAAGCGGAGAGGACGAAGATATGGAAAAGTTTGAAGAAGCGAAGAGAAGAGCGACTAGGTGGATTGGGCTACGGAAGCATGTGCCTGAATTCTACAGATTGAGCTTGAAAATGATTGGCGTAGACAGGGCAGACGTTAGAGAGTACATGCAAGAATTTCTAGAGAAAATAGGAAATGAGTTTTTAAATCCAGACCGGTGGGACGTATAGAGATAGAGTAGAGCGGAGAAAATAATATCTAAACGTTATTAATCAGTAATAGAAATTATGTGATGCTATGGCGCTGTAGATTACTAGTATTTATTTACGGTGACAATGTTTAAAATTAATACGATATCATTACTAATAATTCAACATTGTTCTAATGCGATCAAAATACGATTTTCCTTGTTACTTTTAACCATTCACGTTAGTCACACTTTCTCCATGTATTTTGTCTCCGCTGTAAACTCGCAATTGACTTTCTCCTCCGCTGACTATGATGCCATTATTCCAATCTACACAGAATAACTTTTCGTTACTATCCCTTTGGCTGAGTGTATATAATGGAGTTTTGCTTCGTATGTCCCATATCTTCAGTGTACCATCGTACGACGCAGATGCTAGTATGTATGCTGAGATAGGTGACCACGTGAGTGATGATACCCAATTTTGGTGTGACGATAGGGTAATTTTTGTTAGATTTATGTCTGCAAAAAGAATAAGAAATTAAAGATGAACTGGTATTAGCGCCTTCCATGGGAATGCAAATAATGAGACATAGTTTATAGCAATAAAGTAATTGACATTTTCTGTATCTTGTGAACTATATTATATGATCATCTATTACTACACGTGAATCGAAATTCTCCTTCAAAAGTAATCACTTGCCTTGTGACCTGAAATCCCATAATCTAATCGATTTATCGCTGTGGCCCGTAGCGACTAGTTTTGATTTACCGGAATATGCTATGCATAGAATGACCTTATCCGAGTTCTAAAATTGACAGTATATCGCAATCAGACATTTGTTTAGCAATTGAGCTAGTCACCCGACTTTTTACTCACCTTGGTATCCACATTAACTCGTGATTCAATGTCCCACATTCTTACAGAATAATCCCATCCACCACTGTATAATCTCTTAGACCCATATTCATCATCATATACGACTGCCTGTACTGGACCTATGTGTCCGAGCAGAGTTGCTTCTGCTTTCTAAATAAATAAATAGATATATGTCTTAGTGGATATGACATCTGACATACGATACGGAGTGACATTAATTGCTGTAATATTCAATTATGGTTACTCACTCTGACATAGATCGGGCGAATTTCATGCTTCTTCCTTGATGTGTGACTGGTTTCTGTTGTTACCAATTCGTCCTCATTTGATGGAAGTGTATTCCACAGATTTATTGTTGAATCCATTGATGCTGATGCAACCTACGGAAGGCTAACATTAAGATAAATTTCCACTAATATTAGACAACATACCGCGTACACACCTGAGAACCATGCGCATCGAATCTAACACATTCCACGCTATTTTTATGTCCTCTGCATTCGTACATCAGTCCGCCACCCCCCTCTTCTAATGTCTATGACACACGTAATAAATCGCAACATTTAGCAAGTAGCTACAGTAGAAATCCATTTAGAATTTTTAAACACTCACCGACCATGCGCGAACTGTCCGATCCTGTGACGCAGACACACAGATAGTGTGTTCGCCTTGTACACAATACAAGTCGATACTCTTTACTGGTGCATCATGTCCGCTGAACGTCCGTTCGCATTCACCAAATGTATTCCATATTCTGATCTTGTTATCATATGAGCCAGTGACTATCATGCTGGTATTAGCGTTGATGTTGACAACAACGGCCATGCGGAGATATAATAGATTATTATTATTATTCTTATTATTATTATTATTATTATTATTAGTAGAGACAAGGATCACTGCTACTAGGGATTAATTACGATAAATACCAACCTTTGGTCGATTTTCACTGAACTTATCCAGTCATCATGTTGAAATGCAGACAACTCTCGTGGTGGAAGGATCGATTCTACATACTCGATAGTAAGGGTTGTTTCCTGCAAAGCATTTTGCACGTGACGTTATTAATCCGTCTTATGACTGCACACGGAGGAACGCGTCCATACAACACATGGTTTGATTAGGCAAACAAAATGTTTACATATATAATAGATCACATTCAATGTTTGTATGCCAACCCTCATTTACATCATACCGTGGATAGGCCAGCATTTTTTAGATACTCATCAAGACTGCATCTTAGAAACTCGCCATTTATCATAAAATCAAACGGAATCGGCTTTTCTGTAATGTTGGATCAAATAAAACCTATGAATACCCAATACACGCTACTATATATCATAATGATTTGATTACCTGTATCCAGCAAATGATTGATGATTTCTGATAATCCATAACGACGTAAGTTTGTAGGAACAAGTATCGCAGAATCTGTCACTATATATTGTCTCTGTTTTGTTGTAAATCTAACTTGTATTTGAGGGTGAACTAGCGCCATATTAGACACGAGTTCTTGAATATTTGGTTCTTATGCAATTTTTTTCGATCTGCAGATCGGCACGGGACTGTCCATCACATTCAGCATATTACAGTATTAATATGTCGAAACTAGAGATTACCGTGAACGCTAGTCCAACATTTCCAATCGTAAGTTTATTCTTCAATTCTATAGGTATTATTCAGTTGTTCCAACGTTGGATTGCCTCGATGGTCTTTTGTTCTTCGAAGATAAAAGTTTCGTATTGTGGGAGCAGCAATGACCTTTTCTTCGCCAAGTAAATTTACCTATTTATCCAGAAGGCGCTGGGGAGAATAAAGAGTTAACTTGGTTTTTCACTCGAAAGCCCAATACTAAGATAGTAATTCAAACCATTGTCAATTATTCACTGGAAATCCTTCTGAGAAAGAAAAGAGAGTGAAATGGAAGGTAAAACTGACTCTAACAATAATAAAAAATATTAGACAGATGTGTTTATGGTGATGGTACTAACTTTACCAAGAAAATATCTGTATGAAAGAGGCTGGACTGAGCTATTCTTATGTTCAATGACAAGATAAAAAATATGTTCCTTCTGCTTGAGTTGCTGGAGGAGTAATTCTTCTTTTAGCTAGTCTAGCTTGAGCAATTTGAAAAAGAAAACTCCTCCGCTGAACTAGATGAGGATGAAGAGGATCAATGATTTGATTGTTTATTCTGTCAATCTTCTGTCTTTTCTGGTTCATCATAAGTTGGTTGTGATGTTTGTTTATTATTTATTATTTTTCGTTCTTGTTGGTAAATTTCATAATAATAAGTGATTTCTTTATCTAGGTATTCCTGGGGAGTTTGAGTATTATTGATTTTAAAAACATAGAGTGCAAATTTTAAATACTTCCAATGGTGCTGTAATTCTTGGATATCATAGTGGATTTATATTTAATGTAAATTAATTTTAATATTTTTCTTATGTAGGGATAACCCAATACTAATTATAATCTTAATACTAATCTTGTTATGGTTTATATTCATCACATTCTGGTATGATAAAGTGAACATTAAAATTAACAAGTCCATAAGTTATGGATGAGCACCGTTATTACTTTTCAAAACGTTGTCAGTATACTAGTCAATTTTACGGCCGTATCATAAAATCAGCCCTCATTTACATCACATAACAAAATGTTCACTTTTTCTGGTTTTGCCCCATATTAATATATTTGGATAACATGTAATATAAACAAAATATGATACACGCACGTAAATACAGTTACATGAACACTTAACGGCAAGTTGATAAACATACTTTAAACGAGTCATAGTGTTGAACTTCGTTTATCGATCACAGTATTCAACGATATTAATATGTGATCATCTATTTTAGACTGCCGAATTTAACAATTAATTCAACATTGAATACTTCATGGCTTACAAAGTTATGCTATTGAATAATCCTTAATTGAAAAATGTATTAATTATAAAATTAGACGCGTGGTCACCTTTGGGATACGGAAACTTTGACATGGTTTCGAAAAGGGCCTCTAATAATCAACTGTTTTGTTGAATTCGAGAATTTTGGTTCCAGTTGAAAGCTTTTTTTTCTGGCATAGAACCTTTATACACGCAGATACGCGTTCTTAATTGTGCCGAGCTTTTAGTAAAGATTTGCCAAATTGTTTAGTATTAGACAGCACGTGTCTCAAATCTAAGTGTAGATAATTTAAAACTGGGCTTTGATATTTTAATTTAGCGAGCGCCCTTGTTTAAAAGTTCTTCGTAATAGTTATTTCTTCCATTTATTTGGGGAGCGCATTAATTTTAAACGTGCTTTAATTGTAATTGAGTAGTTACGACTTGCACGAGCGTGATCGGGCCGATATATTCACGATCTTGTATTATGTCAAAGTAACATCAAGAACATGCGACAAGAAGAATATATAGAAAGCCTATCCGATTGATAAGAACTGTCCAAACGCACTTCAATTTTACAATTATGTTTGATCAAGTATTAAAGAAGGGCAGAGTTGATGTTAAGACAAGTCATCTGTTGTCAATTTCGTTTTACTTTTTCTTTTTAACAGTCGGCCTGTCGATTTTCTCTTTGTTAGGCCAGACCCTTTTCCAAAGTGTAATTCTCCCTGGGACAGTGGTAGTAGTTGCATGAGGCTGTGGCTCAGTTTCTGGCCGAACAGGCCATTTCCCAGCTAATTTTGCCTTCAATTCGTTTCTCAGACGGACACCAAACATTCCTAATTCTTTGTCTTTAGTATTTAAAAGATATTGATCTAGTCCCCCCTTTTTGTCAATTGTTCTCAAGGCTGCAGTTGTAACTTTCATTTTGAAAAAGGTTCCAAAGGCCTCTGAATAAACTCTCGCTTTCTGAACATTAGGTAACCATCGACGTCGAGTCTTGTTATCGTTTTCTGAAACTCTGTTTCCGTAGTGGATACGCTTTCCGCCGAATAAGCCTCGTTGGGCACGCTTGAACGAATTCGGAAAAACTTCTTTTTGTGCCAGAAGCAGCTGTGTAGTTCGCATTTTTCCTACAATCCGAACAAGTTTCTCTATCAGCTCTCTTCGCTGAAATGCGTTAATTCTAATATTTTCACACACCTGCCTAAGCTCGCTCCTGGAAATCCAGACCTTAATCAAATCTTGACTATTTTAAATGTAATAGGTAGATCCGATGAGTCCAATGTAAATTATTATTATACAAACTGACTGATTATGATCATAGTTTTACGGAAAAAAAAAGGAGCAATAATGCTTTCCTTTGTTGGCACCTTATTATTATCTCTAGGAAGGCACAGTTTGTCTTCCACTTTTCTATAGGGACTATCTAATACATAGTAGTCGCGGTATAACGAACGATCATAGTAGTATTTTTATTACACAATAATAGGACATTTGCAAGATATCTGTTGGATTAATGCTCAGACTTCGCTGAGAAAAAGCTGAATGATGGTGCACTTAGTATTAAGTAAATCAATCGTCCATTAGGAAAAAAACAATAGTATGATTGATCACGTGAGATATTAAAGTGTCATCGACAGACATGATTAGAAAATAAAATATGTACAAATGTCTGTTTATTCTATCCGTCCTTCTTTATTTTCAGTTTCAACTTCAATTTAGTTGCAGCAGAAGAGGATGCAGATGTAGATGCCGTTGCAGGCTGCTCAGCTTTTGGCGATTTCTTCTTTTTATCTACCCTATCCCCTTTGTCTGCTTTATCACCATTTTCAGATTTACTCCGTTTTTTTCGCTTCTTGTTGGCCGGTTGTGAAGTATTCTCGTTCGTCACTGATTCACTAACTCGGCCAACACTGGCATCCGCTTCTGCATTCTTTCGTTTTCCAAGCATACTGTCGGAGGCGACTGATGGAGTAAGATCTGCATCTGGATTTTTCTTTAATTTTATACTCGCCTTTTTAGAGACGACGGAGAGACGAATCTCAGGTTTAGCGTCAGCCCTCTTTGGCTATTACAGAATATATGTAATTATTAGCAGATGAAGTCACAAATAACCGAGTCACGAAAATTGTTGTCCAAATGACAAATTACGAACACACCCTAACTTACCAGTCCCCAGAAAAAAGGTCCCCCATCAACAACTCCGGCAATTCTTCCCACTAAACGTCTAACATATAGGCAAGGATCATTTCTCACCAGGTGGCGAAGATATTCAAGGCCTACATCTGTTTCCCATCCATCCAGCTGCACCAAGGCTTCAATAGCGCCTACACGCACGTCGACGAAATTTCCATATCTACACAAAGTTTGACGTTAGTATTAGTCAAAAATTTCGATCCGTAAAAAAAGGTATACTTACAGCGTGTGCTCAAAGAATTTCTTAATATCTCGTCGAATAACACCGGCTTTCATGAGGTTTGCCTTTGCCTAAATGGTATGATAAAGATATTTAGTTACCGATATAACAAATTTTGCGCTAAGCCTAAGGGACTCTTACCCGGATACATGCAACAGCGATGATATTACGATAAGATGGCCACATATTCCAATCCTTCTGGAGGCATCGCTCGATCTCCGCTAACGCGGCTATCAACCAATGGTTTTCATATTCCAAAAATGTCTCTACGTCTTGATTCCCAAAAATACCTTGATCAAGTGGTATAAATGCATTTGCTAAACTTTCGATTAAAGCCGCTATGTAATAATCATCAGCAAACTGCATCAAAGGAAGTTAGTATAAAATAAAATGTTCATTTTATGTTGAATAACGATCTACATACTCTTGATCCGTCTGCAATGCTGTTCATCTGTAATATAGTACACAAAAACTTGTGAACAATCTCAGGTGTTTCTCCTTTGTCATCGCGAATGAGCGATAGCGCCCAGGGTAGAGACTTTACGAATTTAAGTTAGATGGTTTGTTAAGCAGACATAAAGTGGAAAACAAATAAATATATCACCTTCTTTACGAAATATTCTCTCAAGTCATCAAATTGATTGGGCTTTGGTATGAAGCCATGCTCGCCACTAGATATGCCATGTATACAATAATTCTCTTGGAATGTTCGAATTAACAAACGAATTGCTAATTGTCGCAATTCTTCTCGATCTTTTTTCTCTCTATCCCGTATGTGAGTACCCTATAATAAAGAATATAGAAGTTAGTAAGTCATTAAAACGATAATAGGTCACGTGGATGGAGATGTACCTTTGCGATAGCTACTGCAGCCAGTACTCGTACACGATAAAAGTACCGAGGATCACGCAGTGTTCGCATAAGCGTAGATATGCAAGGTTTCGATGGCAAATTCTCGAGCATTTTCACAGCCTATAAGTATTTGTGGTTATCAAAAAATTTACAGGTAATAGATGCATATTGCATATTGTTGTGAATAGACTACCTCTGCCTGCGCAACGACATCACGATCTTTGACGAGTTGCGTACTCCACATATAATCCACCTGGTCTACAAAATCAAGACTACAAATCCATCCCAGATCTTCATCCAGCCGAATCCATTCGAAATATGCGCTATTTTTATATTAAAGTTAGCAACACTTATGGAAAGCATATACCGTTTTCTTAATTTAAATAGCCCTAACCTCGATGCTGTTTCGTCATCTGCTTCATCCCAATCAACAACACCCCACTCTTGTTTCTCTTCTTCATTCATGGCCAAACCCCACACGCTAATGCCCTCCTCTTGAGTAGGGGCGGAGTTGGGTGCTTGCTGTTTGAATTTCTTTGTAGTTCGTCGTATGCGCTTATATTTCGTATTAAATTTTACCATGTGCTTTTCAGCTTCCGCTTTAATGAAGAGAGTATGCTCGTATGATTTACCGTCTGCTTCATGCACACAGACGACCATGGGCCCCTAAATCGTTAAAATATCATTCATTGAATTATGCATCCACATGCAAATATTCATAATATTACGCATATTCCAATGATATTAGCATCTTACAGTGAATACAGGCGTTGGATTATAAGCGCGCGGACTCTGCGTACTATCTATAACATTCGTATTCTCTTGCTTGACATGAAACTCAACCATCATTTTCTTCCTGTTTACTTGATGAGATATTCGAAATTTAGGACATCCACTCCCGTAAATCCACTGCGTAAAAAAACTTTTGACTTCATCACGTCGTTCAGCACGGATAGCCTTCCTGCACATGTCAAGAAGGCTCTTGGTGCTCATTGATTTGATCTTTAGAACGCTGTCTTTTGCATTAAGAAGCATGTCAGATATTATTCCCAACATTCCTTGCGGGTACCCTCCTCTTATCAGCAGTCGATTCAACATATAAATGACTATCGGTGCTTTCAAAGCCATGAACTTTATCTCGTCCGAGACAAGCGGCAATCTTCTGTCTAGCCGGAAAAGCGGGTCTCTCTGAACATCTTCCTCAACACATCTGTCAATATCCTATTCGTACAGTATTTGCTGATGAGCATTACATTATAAAACGAAAAAAAGTAGATTACCGACAGGTAATTTTTCATACCTCTTTTATTCGCCACCGTGCCTCGTTCTTCCCGAGCAGTACAGTTATGCAAAGTATTGACAAGTATATCGATAATCCTGGCACTAACCAATAGTCGGGCCAACTCTGAGGAACGATATACGCACCAAACCATTGCATGGCGATTGCTTCAACGAGCAGCCGTCGAGTTTCATACGTTTGCTCTGGTATATCCCGAGGATGTAGAATACATGACCGACAAATTATCATTGACGCGACAGAGTTTACAGCCGCATATGAATTTTCGATAAATACAAAATTGAGACAACGGTAGGGAAAGAAGCCTTTTCGTGGAGCGTTTTCCTCAGACGATACAGGTACAGTACAACATTCGCCGAGGAGGAATCTCATAGTCTGTTTAAGTAATTGTAAAAAAAAAAAACGTCAGTACAAGTGTAAGATCAACTCTATTCGAACATTCTGTGCCGCATAAACCAATAACGATAATAGTGTCTGACGCACATCACCATAATAGTTTGTAGAGAACGTCTCTCCCAATAATTGTGCCTTATTCGGCATACAATACCCAAAGATTTCAGGCAATATGGACATTTGATCATCTTTCTCTGCATATTGAAGCTGAAAACGTTCAAATGGACCAATAGCAAATCCTATATTATGGGCTGTTGTTTTGACATCCAAAGTATACTTGACAACCTTTTTCTCGGGATCAGTTTTGTGATCTTCTTCACTGTCGAATGTACCACTACAAAGCACTGTAATCGGATACTGAAGACATAACTTTGGTACGATAAACTCAAAGTGCCATGTTGGCTGCTCCATCAGATCATCCACACACGGTAGCCACAATCTTGTTCCACCGGGCGTTGGTCGATTGATCGTATATACGTGAGGTAATAGATCGCCTTCCGGCGATGTAGCCTCGGCAAACCATATCCCACCTTGTGGGTTGGTTAAGCTGTATTCAATGTAGACACAAAAAGGTCGAAACTCGCCTTCTAGCTTCTAAGGATCACAAATCATTTCGTTGAATGAGACGCAAGTAAAGACATCAATCACAAGACAAGGAAAAAGACAATGATGACCGACTTCGCTCTGGGTCATCTTGGGTTCAGGAAGCTTTATGATCAATTCGCCACCACCGTCATTACGTATTTCGAAATTGGCCTCGATGAGGTTGACTGTCACTCTGTTTATTGCTATTGATGAATTAAATCACTCGCGTATTATTATTTGCGTCTAGAAAATACTGACATATGTTCGCGAATGCTTACTTATTTGTCGGCAATGCAATACTATCGACGGAATTACTTCTCGTAATGGCTTAAAGTACAAAGTCGTTGAACCCTGCGACGCGATTCGCGAGATCAGGTAACAATAGTAATTATCTAAATCCGAAATAATAAAAGACTGGTAAAATCTTTGAAGAAATCTCCAGTAAATACCCGCAAAACTTTGTCGGCAAGTTTTACTTCAACAGACACGTCCTGGCTCAGATTGTGTGATTAAAACCAAGGGTAAGTCTACACACCTGTAGAAAAGTTCAACAGTTAACAACGAAACGGAAAGGCTCCGATACTCATGTTAGAAGGCCTGTAAGAGTAGTGAACTTGCTGACTGGAGTGATTTTGCTTTTCTCCATAGGAAACGAGTTATTATGTTCTTACCAAAACCACAAACATGTCAAAGTTATATGGGCCATCACGTGGTCGTACATAAATTGTCTGATCAACAACAATTTAATAACCTTCCGAACGTCAACGTTAAGGTCACTGAGTAAGTGTAATTTGTAAATTAGAGCTTCGTTTGAAAAAGTTAATCTTAAGGCCAGTATACGAACGTTCAATAATAATGAATCATTCAATGGTAATAGAAAAAGCAGCTCTAGAGGTCCACCTTAATAAAGGACACACAAAATCAATAGAAAATGAAGGCATCAATTCGTGAAACCACCAAATACCAGTTTAAACCGTGAGATATAATGTAAGACATTTGAAGTTATTTAGTAAATTTGCTATCCGTTATGCGAAAGATATTAACATGTTTGGTATTATATATAATTGTAATTATATATTATACCTCAATCGGGACTCTCAGTTCTGCCATTTCCAGTTTTTTAATAACAGAATTTAGAATAGATTAAAAAGCTTAGAGATCCAAAGACAAAGCTAAACAGATTTAATCAGCATGATACATAAACAACAATTGTTAAAACCGAGGTTACAATATCATATGAAGTAATCTATGGTGAAGACAGCGGGATATGTTAACGACGCTTTAATATTGCGGAGAAGTAGTATTTCCTCCATTGCAGAATGAGTGAAGAAAGATGCAATGTGGTGTAATGATTGTGTTAGAGCATATTATTTGGTTATTGGGCAAAGTAAAAATGCAAGAAGCAGAAGCAAACAGTAATACGTTATAGTTATTATGTTCCATAGCGTATTGCAGAAAAACATAACGGCTTGACAGTACGATGCAATTAGAATGTTTGACACATTTTACCATGACCGACTTGATTTAATTCATTTTTAGGATATCATTATATACAGTGGTATGCAAAGAATGACAATTCACAGCATTCTCTGTAGTTTGTAAATAGTTAACTTTTCCACTTCTGGTCCTATTCATGTAATTTAAGATAATAACATGTCTGTCTTTTAGTTTTGTTTATTTATGCGTATGATTTCAACTTTGCGAGTTATTTTACCACAAAATACAACCATTTTTAAAGCAAAGCTTCTGAAATCTGCTCACAGAGAAGATTCCTAAAACTATACTTAATACTGGAATCTCAAAAAACTTAGTAAAACTGGAAATACTAACTTCTTTAGTGAACTGGAAAGATTTTATAGTTGAAGCGTATAAAAATATTCCTGATAGTCTTGTATTAGTAATTGATTTAATATAACCAACGGACAACAATGTGGCAAAAACAATCAATATTGTATTGACTTTAATCTACTGCTTTCAGGTTTTAAAATGCTATGATATAATTTAATTGGTTTGTTCGTTGTAACCTAGAACAATTAAGCAATTGTCATTTTTGCAACCACTATATATATGTTCTGACCCATTTCAGAATTTGACCCACTTCCGAATCGGGTCAACCCATTTCCGAATTCTGAAATGGGTCAACCCACTTCAGAATTGTGTACGTGATGATCAACATACTCATTATATCACTTCATAATTCATTATAATTATGTTAACGATAACAATATACAACTGAACAAGCAAATTTATTTATGAAAGCAAACATAAATAACATAACGATAATATTAATGTTTCTAATAGCTTACGCTTTGTATACTGGTGAATTAGTCATTAACACAGTCAGTATTTGTAAGATGACAGTGAATTCCACATTGCCTATTTGATCTCCGACAAGAACATTTTCGTGTGGAACAATCGGTCTTGCATCTACACCTACTATTACTATTACCAACTGCATTTTGCAATCTAAGTGCCTCAGTTAAAGTTACAATAGTCTCCGGAATGGTTAACAGGTCAGGAAACTCAGCTGAAACGGCTTCCAAGTCAGCTGCATGGTAGCGAATGTTTAATATTCCTGAACTACAACCAAGCTTGTATTGACCTCCCTCTAATACCTCTACCACTTTACATACTAATGATTTCCCTCCCAAACGCTGTCTATCAACCCGTGGAATCTTTACACGAACATAATCACCAGTATTATATTCCTCAATCGAGCGCCTACCTCTCTTAAGCATAACGTTTCTTATTAAGATAACATTTCGTTCTACTTGCTCTCTGGCAAGTTGGCGGACAGTTTCTTGCCTCAGTTGTTGTGCAGCTTCACCCTCTTCAGAATGTTCAGTGGCTACTTCATTATCTCTCAATATAGACCGCTCATCATATTGCCTAATTTTCT
>CAJVPJ010000766.1:0-17058 GCA_910592205.1 Paraglomus occultum | reverse complement strand
ATAAAACAGAGTAACGTAGAAAAACTATAATAAATGCGATTATTTTCGACACGGATGAATGAACAGGCGAAAAAGAGGTGAAGTCTATCGACTGCTTGATCAATATGACAATGCATTAGTCGATTTCAACAAATCGTTGGAGATTGATCCAAATAGTGCATTTGCATTGGAAAGTAGGGGGGATGTATATCGGCTGCTTAAAAAATATGACAATGCGTTATAGTTAGTCGATTGCAACAAATCGTTGGAGATTGACCCAAATAGTGCATCTGCATTGGAATTAAGGAGGAAAGTCTCATAAAAATAACAGAGACGGCAACACCAAAAACAAGACAAGTTTGTGGACAATTATTAACCAAAATAAAACCGCATTATAAATAAGCTATAATGTATTTATCAATGAATAGAGTATTCAGGTTGAAATGAAATAAAAAATTAACTTATGCATATATTTGTATCAACACGTTCAGTCATACCTCAGTTTATATCCGTTTGTTATCACCCGGCTGCAACCTGGTTAAACCTTATTCTGACTACTTGTACCCGGACCAGCAGCCATATTTTTATTTTTTTGAGAAAGGAATGAGTCACGGTTGCGTTGTATCCCACTAAGACATATCCTATCCTCAACTTTCGGTTCCAATCCCAATTTTGAGTAAATAATGTATTACATAAATATTCAAATAACCATGAATTTTTTGTGCAAGAAAGAGAATTTATGACAGAAAATGATATTAGCTATATGCGCAATGTAATTATGAAGTCAGAATGCCAGAGGTCACTATTAACCATATATTATCTGTTTAAATGCTATATCTCAGATATACAGTATTCCAAAAATTTTGGGACCCAAAGTGGATATGCTTTTAACAAATTAATATCTACGGCGAAGGCCCCACTAAAGTTTGTAGACATTCCGACGAGTGTATATTATTAACATTAATAATTGTACTAATTATATGGATACACGTAGTTATTAGAAGAGCAGTCGAACAAATTGTGCAAGTTTAATATCGCCTATGTGCTGAATATTTGAATCGATTATTTCGAACGCATCAGACAGTTGTAGTTGATTCATGAAGATTCGGCATCTTCGAATATTTCTAATCTTAATTTTTTTAAACAATTAAGTTTTAGTTTTTCAAATGCCACCTTGGCAATAAAATCAAATGTCTGCAAACCGGACGGGTATCCATCTCGAATAATGTATGCGTAGCACAACAATCTGTTGCGGTCGCTACCAGATTCCAATTATACCTCAAATATTTATTAAGTATGTGTTTTTATCTTCCTGACAGTTCTCATATGAAATAACTTCACATTTGGAATACTTTCAATGAGCGTCTTACTGTCCTGATTACTTGTTGCTTTCTACTCATAATATTTCCAGTCAAGTAAGCAAAACAAAACGGCAGTGACACATTCATCAAAGTTCCGGTAACGTGATAGAGCCGATCGCGCGTTTTAACCGATACTATTACATCGATGTTTGTGTTAAACAATGCAACAACTTGGACCCTGGAATTTTTTCAACCCCTGAAATATTTTCTTTTAACCAAAATCAGATTTCATGTTTCGAATTAAAAAGTTACTCGTTTTCGAATAAGAGAACCAAACCTATTCTTGATCATCTTTTCAATCAATCACGGTGAACAAACCATCTCGTCGGGGGCGAACGTCCCGCCAACGCAATGGACGAGGCAAACGTATAGCTGATAGAGGACAACGTAAGTATTTATCTGTTCAGAATTATATGGATTCTGATTCATTTGTATAATGATCTGTCCGTATTTTTGGTTGAATCCATTATATCATAATGATTGTTCGTTCGTACGTGATAATTTGGTATTAATATTACAAGATAAATTCATTAAACAGACATACTAAATGCAGAATGGAAGTCGTTTATGTTGTGGCTAAATCGACGAGGGTTGCCAAAGACCAAGTTGACGCTTGCTCAATTCAAAAGTATGTGGTGAAAGGGCACTCGTCGCTAGCATACTATTGATTTGTTTAAATAATTATAATCCAGAGACAGGAAGGGGTGTAATGGCCACAAGAGACATTCTGGTGAGATGAGGTTAATTACTGCCGTTTACATAAAATATCAGTATACATTCTAACAATAACAAAGTCAGGAGATTTTATAATAGAAGTTCCTTATCATCTTCTCATAACTCGCGCGAAAGTTATTGCTTCGCTCGGATCTTGGGCTGAAACGTAACTATCTCCTTGTCTACGACTTAAATTCTTTGCTTTATCGTTTTTAATCCTCTCTAAGCACGTCTCGTCATAGGTTATCATCTCACCAAGCAATAGCACTATATTTGATATTAGAAAAATCCAAAGGCATTCGTAGTCCTTGGTACGAGTATATAAAAGTGCTCCCAGAGAGATTTGACATTATTACTTCGAACATGATTGATTTTTTGCCGGGAAATGTTAGAGGTAAGGGCTAAAGAAAGGGAGTTTCGGGCGAATGTATATCGTTCGTATAACTCAGGTTGGATATTGTTACAATACAGTTGATTTAGAAAGACAGAAAGAAAAGTTTGAAAGAGATTATGCTGCGATTAAACAGCTTCAGGTATTTGCAATGTTATGAGGATGCAGTCTTGACTTATCTCATGCCTTTTATAATTCGCAAGGCTACTTCCAACGCGTATGGTCCAATTTCCAGTAGCGAGTTCTTATGGGGATGGCTATGTGGTGAGTAGAACATTTTCATTTTACAATATACACACTGCTTTTTCTATAGTATTACGCTTTCTCATAATTCCTCGTTCTCGTCATTAAAGTAAACACGCGTTGCATATATTTCAAAGCGTCGAACAGCCAATTCTCTTTTTCTTCGGATGAAAACATTGCAATAGCTCCGATGTTAGATTTTCTCAACCATTCTAGTAGTGTCAAAGTATGGAATTTTGAGAGTTTTAAACGGCTTTTTTGGTGAACTGCCACATATCATACTAAAAGAGGTTATTTATTTTTAGATTATGGGAGAGTTCAATCAACAAACTAAGTGTTATCAAATTACGACAATGACAACCATCAAGAAGGGTGAAGAGGTACTTTATAGTCGATATTGACGTCTGTTAAGTTCCTGGTTCTCTTCCTTCTAACGACTGTAAACCTCAATCGAAGGTTTTCATAAACTATGGACCGCATGATAACTTTAGACTGTTGATCGAATACGGGTTTACAATTCCCAATAATTCGTTCAATTATGTCTCAATGGACGAAGAATTCCTTTCTCTCTCACTACCTGACGAAGATGACGCTGCCAAACAGTACAAGTTAAAAATACTAACACAAACCGGATTTATGGGGTATGCTTTTAAGTTGATACTTTTTTTCTGTTTTCAACGTTTAACAGTCTAATTTGTTATTAGCGATTACACTCTACGTGAAAAAGAAATCTCTTTTCGTCTGTTGACGGCTCTTCGCTTACGCGTCTTACATCCATTCATCCCTTCATCAGCACATGCACAGTCGCTCATCGCCTGCTGGAAGGATACACTAATAGGACGACTTGATAAGATAAGTGAAGAGAACGACCAGCTGGTATTTGATTATTTGGAAAGAATGTGTCAGACAGCGTTAAACAAAGCTGATATAATTATGAATAATCTGGTGGGTTTCCTTTACCTAAGTTATCAAAATGTAAGACTTGAACCCATTGTAACGTTATTATTGTTTCAAGTCCAGAGAAATGAACCGAAATGGGGCATTCCATATATACCAGATATGGGACGATTCTGTGAACATATTAAAATCGATAGTTGACCTTTGTCAATGTTCGTAAGCTTCAGTTGAACGATTATTGTATCCCTAATAGTTTTTTCTATTAGAATTTTAGATTCTCAAATAGAGAATTGTACGGCAAACTTTAAATCATAGCACGTGAAATTTCTTATACACTACGGGAAGATTATTTCCTATTCTCGAAAGAAGCTAACAAGCGACCTCGATGATAGAGTTGGATGAATTATGAATTGGACATATTAGTTTCTATAAACTCCCTTCGCTGAGTCCTAAAGTTCTTTGTTTATACGAATGCTCTTTCGGTAACAGAAAGAAGACGATGGTTTCTTTCTCATACCCAACTCGTCAGGGCCAAAAATATTGGCAAATTCTATATTAATATTTATCATTCATCAATGGCATTGACCAATTTTTTGTTGTTCTTATTTTTGTTGTAATAATTTTTTCAATAATCGGATGTACTTTGTTACTTTCCAATAAGTCTTTTGCTTTACGAGCATTGTACTGTAAGCCATTTCGAAATCGTTGACGCGATCACATAATTCATTCTTGGGCTCATAATTTGAACATAACATGTTAATTTGTGGCATAACTTGCAGAATGCGTCGGTTGACGTTTTTACCAAGACTTGGTAATCCATGCATTTCAGCATAATTCTCGAGGAAATCTTTTCACAACTGCAGCATCAGTTGTATCAATAATTATTTTGGTCCATCGCGGCATTCGTTTATGTTACCATGAATGCGTGTTATTACAGTAACGTGCAAAAGTAGTCTATTGCTTTTAAAATTTGAGATCGATCAGATGTCTCCAGCCACATTCTACAAACATCTATCTAAGCCATTAAAAACATACGTGTATAAAAAACATGAAATCATAATCGTCAAAAATCCATATCTCCGCATGTTTCTAATCGGTTTGCATAAACTTTTTTATGTCGTTTGCTAGATTTTGCGTCCATATGTTTATTTCAGAGAAAACTGTTACTATATTTGGCAAGAAACGTGCATAACAATCATCAATTATCATCATGTCACATAATTATTAGTAGCAATTACTGAATTACGCAGTAATTCGCTCAACTATTATTTAAATGCATACCAATGTATATAAAACAAAAAATTCGGTTGGAAAGGGGTCGAGATATAAATGTTTGAATTTTTATGGCCAAAGTTGAGTATGATATCATATCTCGAGTTTTACACATCATCAGGATATGTTATGCACTACATTTTCAAAGCGCCAGATATTTCTGTCCTGAATTAGAAGCAATAGAATACTTTTATTTTACTGTGTATTTGCCATTCATTGTTAGAGGATTTCTGACGTTTAGGCGTATTGCGATCTCAATAGTAAAAAATATACAATTTGGGGACGTTGGCGCAAATCGCGTATTAACATTTGGGGACCTTTGCCACAAATTACATGTGTCAATCCGGGATTTACATAGTGACGCCGCAAGTTACATACAACATATGCATTGTATGATATATTATTACTTATTAATTAATGAATAAATTATTGTTAAATATGCTCGGGTTACATTTCAAATGGCGCAACGCACTTCGGATGGGAATACGGTCTTAAGAAAGAGGATGGGAGAGTCTTGGAATATCAAAGATGAACTATGGTTATAACGCCCGACATCATGGATTAATTAGAATAGTCATAATTAGCTAATACGCAACGGATCAACCTCCCTACAGTCACACAGTTGGGACCAGATAAAACCTGTGGTTGTATGGAAGTGAGACAGAAGGGAGACATGTGACCTGTATTATTATAATTTTGTTATTATTTTTATTATTTGTATAAATAAAAATTAAAAATCAACGATATTAATATCGGTATCTAACCAGTACTAAAGTAAGCATCAATAGTTTGTTGACGCTTGATTGAAATTCTTTGAAGTTAAGTAAATTCATATACTCGCATATATGCCTACATTGTTTGGTTTGCTAACAGTCGAACGGTCAATTGTAAGATTAAACTTTTCATTAAAATAATTTACCATATCGCTACGCTTCACGTTCAGATGTCGCCTAGCATATTCACAAAGTTTACGTTTATTTTCTATACTCAGCCGAAATCGTGTTTTAGATAAATGCTTTGACATTTTTTGAAATTATTTTTATTTTCGACTTGCAACGATATTAAATACAACAATTTCTATTGTATTAATGCGAATGATGTTCTTAATTGATAATATTATACCCGAATATTTTATTATTACAAAGCATGATATGATAAATAACACGTGTTAAGGCGTCGCAGACACCATGTGAGTGGATATTCTATTTATTAAATTATAACCACTTGTCTCATTACTACGTATTATTGACGGTAATAGTAGTAATAGTAATAGTAACAAATGATCTGCATGGAACAACCCTTGTATTACTCAACTTCAAAACTGTTGTAGTGAAGGTTTTATTCTCCCATGTAAGGTCTTCCAGCGTTATTTCATCTCTGACTTGGTCATGTTAAACCTAGCTTAGCAAGCCTGTAGCAAGATATTATAGCTTGGAAATCAAGTTGTATAAATATCGTAGAAAAAGGTTTTGCTAATGTACTTGAGGTAAAAACTACTGAGATATGTAGATATAGAGGGGACTGCTGAGAACAAAAAAAATCGTGTAACCATAACGATAACCGCTTTTTGATAGATCAGTGCCCATATTAATATATCAAAAACACAACTGGTATTCTATCAAAAACTTCATCATAGCTTCATGGACTCAAACATGGACCAGAAGAATATGACAAGTTTGCTGCCAAACACAGAGAAGAAAATCCAGGTGCTAGTGATAGAGCAACTCTCCTAGCATACTAGTACATACAATCCAAACAACAAGGTAAGCAAGCAATGAATACATGTTTATTGAGAGACGTTGAAATGCGTTGCAACACGCATTGGGGTTGGGACATAAAAAGTTACGTAATAGTAACAAAGTCTGTGATATCTGTGCTGTTGCATAATCATATTAATATTATATTATTGATAATAAGTACGGCAATACAATTTTTCGAAGAAAGTTTAGTTTGTCTATAATAATCAAAAGAATTCGCAACCTTTTTTGGTACCCTCGTATATAAACATTAATATTAACATAAAACTAATTTACATCAACCATCATGAAACCCAAAAATGACAGCACTATTAGAAGCATTAAAGAAAAGGCAAGGAGAAAAATTGCTTCGTACATTTCAAAATGAATGATACTAAAATTCTTGAGATTAAGATGAAGGAAAAATTATTAATAACATGTATCAAAAAAGAAACTAATACAACATGAAGAAGAGAAAGCAAAATAAGAGTGTGCCATTACAAAACAAAAAGGCTAAAATCTTTGAACCAAACAAACTAAAAAAATTATTGTTTTTGCTAAAATTTTTTAACATTGAAATTAATAAAGTGTAAGAAAATGACACTATTATTATGTATTGTACAGGGTAATATTTCTCTTTCTTAATGCTAGCACTTTACATGCTATTGTAACTCGGTTACAAAATAGTTTGAGTTGATCAAGATAACATATTTTGCTTTGCTCAATTTTGTTAATTTTTTTAACTCAACTTTCGGTTTAATGGTTCATTGTTTTTTTGGTAATAAATTTCTACTTCCAGACTTTTAGTTTCTCTATTTTTTATTTCATTATTCGTCCATTTTTAAGCACTCTTCTGTCTACGTATCTAGGAAAAACGATTGTTGTAAACTTATATTCATGACATTTAGCGGTCAATCTTTTCTTCTCTCCACATTCTAAAGATTCTGCGATAAATCAACTTCTGTCACACAGACAATATACTGTATAATAACAATAATAATTTCTCTGTTTACTATCTTAACAATATTTTTATTTATCGCGCTGTGCTTGATTTTTCTGATATTAGTTTCGTTTTATAAAAATCATCTTATATAAGATACACTACGGGCGCGAGTTTAATACTGTACATAAACGTCATCGATGCAGCTGACAATCCTTTATATACTACGATGTGCGATGGCATAAAATTAATCTTTCGGAGAAGTGTTAAATGCAGAGGTAATTTCGGTCATTGATTGCAAAGGAACAGCTAACTATTAATATAATTAATTAACAATTGACGTTTCGTCCACAGTTTGGTGAAATTATTCGCTCCGGCCAGCATCCTTTTTTTGTAACCCAATTGGTTTTCGTTCCGGTTTGCAATATTAGATGGCTTTCAGTCTAAATCTCACTCAAAAATTTTCTGATCAATAAGTTTAGTAACAAAATACTCTGTTCGGTTATCATTAATTATCAATGCTGCGTAAGACAAAAAGACAACGACAGGTGATTAGTGTGCTTAGAAAAGGGCCGCATATGACGAAAACTAAAGGGTAGAATTGCAGAATGAGCTGTCACTGAGTTTAAATCACATTTTGGAATTTTGGAACGGATTACCAGTAGTTGAAATCTCCGTAATTTCAGGTGACCTATCAAACTAAGGATCGTTGCCAGAGTTATTACCATGATCAACATACACACGGTGTCACATGGTCAACATAGTAGTAGCTTGCCCTGTGGAGAAAAGGAGCGAAGGGGCGACTGAACTTACCGAACGAACAAAGAACGGGTAGTAATCGAACAAGTCCACGGAGAAGCGCATTGAATCGTATAATTATCAAGATTGTAACGCAACAAACGCAGGAGGGATTATTGGCTGTACATTTTAAACCTGAAAATCTCATATGCATATATCCGTGTTTGTTCGGATTTTATGTCTATGCCCGAAACATACTTCCTCGGTATACGGTCGCTTATTCCTGGATACAGACAGCGTATACATATTTGATTATTGTGCGTCTGATTTAAGTAATAGTAAGACAAGAATCCGAAAAAGTTGTCTTAACCTCTAATTCACGTGATACTCAGGTTAAACAACACCTTATTATTATTATTATACTTTTAATATAATTAATATTAATTAATTTAAGTTTAACTGTAATCTTGCAAATATAAATATAATATAATACTTTAATAGTTACGTAATCCCGGCAGAACGTCAGCCGATAGGCTTTTTCGAATGACCAATCAGTGATTGCAAACATACTTAGAAATTCGAAGTATTTTTAGAAGAGCTCGAATTTAGAACGTGACCTTCATGTTACTGATTGAATAAATAACATAGAGACCCTTCCCGATGTTACTTTTACTTTATTTGTTAGATACAACGAGACGCATGTGAGCCATAGTTCTTATCCGAATTAATCCCACATGTATGACCAATATGGAAATGATGTGCCGCTTATCGTAGGCAAATTCCGTTTTAGGTGATGTAAGTTTTATGCGGTAAACTAGTGATTGGTCATTTTCAGCCATGCATGATTTAACGGCCGTTCCCACCACTATGGATACTTAACATAAACTATTGTTTTATATTAAGTTGCTTGTGACAAATCGTGCTTGTACTTCTTTTTGGTTGGACCAGTTTAACTCGATATAGGTTTTTGTCGTCTAAAATCTAACATCTCTATGCAGAAATGGTGTTTTATCGCCGAACGATCAACAGAAATGGTACTA
Source organism: Paraglomus occultum (assembly GCA_910592205.1). Taxonomy (NCBI): domain Eukaryota; kingdom Fungi; phylum Glomeromycota; class Glomeromycetes; order Paraglomerales; family Paraglomeraceae; genus Paraglomus; species Paraglomus occultum. Next base: position 7,747 of record CAJVPJ010000766.1, on the reverse strand, counting down.
GTATGCTTCACAACTTTGAACTGTATCCGGCCGATAAAAGAACGGAATCATCAACTTCCTCTCTTGTACTTTATACGTATATCGACATTGGGCTGTCTCTTCTAACATTCATTATAATTGACAACTTCCAAGGGGCGTCTTCGCTTTACTAAGTCGATATTGTATATTCTAAACTTGATATTAATACAATAAAAAAAAGATATATTCTCTTTGAAAGAAGAATATATTCACAACTGAATACACTGAATTAAAAAAAATTCACCCAAACAACGATGGATGTTTCTGAGGACTTCATAACGTACGATGAAGATTTGTCTATGGGCTTCGACATTTCAGAGAGTGAGGAAACAGAACCAACCATTATAGATCCAGCCCAGACGTCAAACTGTTACAATATAAGGAAAGCAGAAGATGCTATGCAAAAGCTGAAAAAAATCATCAAAGACGATGGGTGGCAACCAGTTGTTAAACACAAAAGCGGAGTCGTCGTCTGTATGAAAAGTGGAGGCGAAGAGAAGATTCCCATATTTAAAGGTGAAGGCATCATTAAAGGTCATTCTCCTCAGGCGGTCTTTGCTGTCATTGGTATGAGAAAACTCTGGGATGACTGGTAAGTGAGTGGAATTTACTTATAGTACTAGTGTAATTGATCTATAAACGTTATATCAACCCTACTTGTTTATTGGCATCAATCTCAGGTATGAGGAAGGCAATCTTGTTGAAAATCTAAATGATACTACAAGTCTGACTTACATGGTTATGAAGGGATTGACAGGCTCAAAGTAATATTTTAAGTCACCTTTTTTTTGTTTCATCATTTGAGCGTATCAAGTTGTTAATGTGTTATTCCCTCCTCTACAATTCCACAAATAACCAATAGATCTAGAGATTTATCCCTGGTGGAAAAAATCGAATGCCTGCCCACAGGAACAATATGCTTTGTATCTACATCAGTAGAAACACCGAAAGTTCCACGTATTTCCAGCAAAGTCCGTGCTATATTAAAGCTAAACGGTTGGATACTCGAGCCACTCGCTACAGATCCTCCCTCCACTAAAGTTATTTACATCTTACAAACGGATGTCAGAGGCTGGGTTCCCGGAATAGTGGCCAAAAAATATTTGACGAGGCGTCCATTTGTTATAAATGCAATTAATAATTATCTCCAAAAGAACGATCCACCAGCAGTAATCATTAGCACGACCCCGCCACCATCTCATCCGCCATCTCGTAAGCCATCTAAAGCACAACTCAGGTCAGCCCGATCTGTCAGACGTAGGAGGAGCATATCCAATCAATCGTCCGAGACATATCGTGAAATCAAGACCTCGGTCGACTTGAATGCACTAACCCCAACAGTTCCAGAAACAGATACGGATCCCGTAGACGTCACATCAGATCTGAATGCAACTCTTGCAGCCAAATCATTGATATCTCCCTTCCCATCCCCTCCACCCTCATCACCATCAGCAACACTAAAAGTAACTGCTAGTAACGCTTCTTTAAAAACGCCATCGGATTCCACGAAACCAGACGCAGCCTTTAAAGTTGCCGACACGAAAGAGGGCTCGAAAGTTGCTGACACAAAAGCAGAACAACATAGACATATAGACAAAATACAGGCAGCTCTTGCCGCCTTTAAGAAACAAGTTGAAGATAAAAGCGGCTGGCAATTCCACGCTGAAAGTAAGGGAGTCAAGACATATATGAAAGATATACCTGGCAAGTCAATGCCAATGATGCGTGGAGAGCAAACCTTCAAGGGTCATTGGACGGCGGACGATATTTTGGCAGTAATAAATTCGCTTGATTTCCGACCATTCTGGGATGATCGTTACGAAGATGGTGAAGTTGTCGAGCGTCTTGGAACAACCGACATGCTCCTCCGAACATCAATGAAAGGAAGTTTCCTGGTCAGTGGACGAGATTTGTCTGTTTGCGCCACGGTTGACCGTGATCCCGTTACTGGGGCTATTTGGACTATAGGCACCTCAGTGGTCGACCCGAAAATCCCTGAAACACGTAAATATGTCAGAGCTGATTTGGACATGGCGGGATGGTACCTCAAACCTCAATTTGACTCGAATGGATTTGTAACGGCGGTCGAAATAGTTTACGTCGTCGGAATTGATATTAAACTGGACGTCGTTCCTTCAGTAATACTAAAGCAATTATCTAGTCAAACACCCATGTGTGTCGGCAAAGTCTGTGAAGCCATTCAAACATATGGTCATCCGCCGTACATTGCAAGTACAACAGGAGCGGTAACATATATCAAGTTTGACATCAAATTGTCAAAGTACGACTTAAAAATGACGGATATGAACGGTGGGTCGGTTGAGTTACGCCTGTGTAGGAAAATATACGCAAGTGGTTTTGATGTTTCGATCAAACCCGAAGTAGCGACGGTCGAGGTGTTGGCTGACAATACAGATGTCGTGCGCATAACGATACCCGCAAAACCAGATTGTAAAGATATTAGTATCAAAGTCACAAAGAACATAGAGAACGGCTTTCAGATGACATATAACGGGAAATACACGATTCCCGTGGCGGATCCTAAAAGTGATCTTAAAAGTGTACCTGATACCAGTTCCACTAGATCTACTACTTTAAACGAACAAGTGACTAATGATGATACATCATCATTACCTAAAAGCGAACCAAGTCGTCAGATTAATACTGTGAGCCCTGCTACTATACGTTCTGACCAAGATATTCCACGAGAACGTAAGTCTTACCAATAAAATTAAACCGTCGTCACGTTACTTGCATTTAACCATGCATGTATTAATATGCCTACTTGAATTGCCATACATAGTCTTGCAACGTAAACCGCCAACGGATGCAGAACGGGCGGCTTTCTACCGGGAACTTGTTCGTAAAAAGTCTACGCTCGAGAATGCGGTAAGTGTATGCTTATATACTAGTGTTTTTCATTTATCCTTTTAATACTGATTTTCTTTAATATCACAGAAACCCGAGAAAGTGGAAACATCAAAGGCAACCTACGAAACAAAGACAACCTATGAGAGCGACGACACTATCGCAACGACGCCTGTTGAGAAGGGCAAAATAAGCGACGTTATAATCCCGTTGGATAAGACTCAGTTCAACACACATCAGGTTGCACTAATGCTCGCAGCAATGCTGTTGGCATTCTATACTGGGAAGCTTAGTGGATGTATATCAAGTATTACCATGTAGACGTGAGCAGGGTGAATTTCCAACTTAATTGTAATTTATTTCTTGGTGATTGGCGTTTAGATATCACAATTGGAAATCGTAATATTCAGTGGCGACTGAGTGGATTTTATTGTGTTGTGTTATGTTAATATTACATTATCCGCATCCTTTTACTACAATATTATTTATAGTTTAAATTTTAACCAAACGTAATAGTAATTACATTTTCCCTCCATTTCTGAATTGTAATCCAAGTCAAGCATCTAGCATTATAAAAAAGTACTTAACATCAAGAAAATACTCTCCTCAATATATGACTAGATCGCAAATGATTTAATGATACGCGTTCTCGAAAGAAAGGAGGTACCGGAACCAGTAATAACTTGCTAAACACTTTATAGCATTTGTCTGGGCAAGTCTTTTATCATGGTACGAATTAAACCGCCACTGAGGTCTGATTGGCTAAGATCATCGTTGTACATATCACTATAGTTGTCACATTGTCTAACATAGTACAGATCACACCCCCTTATTATTATGATAAGAATCAAGCCAATCATGGTACGTATTGGTAAGAAGTATTGGAAAAAAAAAAACGAAATTGAAAGCCCCACGTAGTTATTAGATCGTGCAACTTTGATTATTATTATAACATATCAAACAAGAATCTGTTTACTTACTGCTTACTTGGAGAAATGCGATATGGGGTTTGAGGAAAATCAGTACCTGAATTGGGATTATGCACGATTACTGTCAATCACATAAACCAATTATAGTTATAACACGTGAAATTTTGGATTACATCACAGCGACAAAATCGTGAACAGTTGCTAGGTTAAATGATAAGGGACAGCCAGCCGTCTTCTCTAAGCAAGGAAATTGTCACAGACAGTGATGCTGAAATCGAATCAAATCCATCTTTCGAAGACCGAGATGCAAGCAGGATGAACAATAAGTCATCGAAGTCATTATCTTCATCGTTGACTGAGATCCAAAAATCAAAATCAATAAAACTAGTCACAGAAAAGAGTAAGAAAAGACCTCGTAGTCGACCGACCATGACGATATCTAAAAGATTAAAAACAGGTAACTTAATCCTTTACTCATTTCACTAAAGTTTGACACTATATAGAATAAACCGTAGATATATACATGAACTCTTCCTCAAGCGTTTTCCTCATCCGCTGACAGCTACCGGTAGACGAGCGATTAACGGAGCCCTTACCGAAGCCGGACCGTCAAAGACATCCACAGCCGGTTCCAAGGGATCTTCGTTACGGCTAACGAACAACACTGGCACAAATGCTAAAGACAAGTACCACGAAACAGAAAGAATAATACCAAGTGATATTGATCCATCAAAAACTACTCCTCTTGAAGTTGATATCCGACGATTCGACAGAGCAAAGACTGCGGCAGAGGTTTGTTTCGCTTCCCCGAACCATTATTGAGTTGTTGATATGTTTGCTTTCTTTCCCCTCCTCATCCTCCTCATCCTCCCAACTTTTTTTTTCCCGTTTGTTTCTTATTGCTTTGCAGGCAGCGCTGGCGTTATTAATAGATGACCCAAGAGTCTTAGAGTCCGCAGACGCAGAAGTGTCAGATGTCCCTCATATGCCAGATTGTAGCAGAACGCCGCGAATTAGGAAAATACGGTTCGGTGAATGGGAGATTGATACTTGGTACGCAGCACCTTATCCTGAAGAATATAGTATTCTCCAGACATTACACATATGCGAGTACTGTTTGAAATACATGAAAACGGAATATGTTGCTAGAAGACATAAAGTTTGTAATACTCTTATTAATATTGACAAAACATCTTCAGCGAACGAGTGTATGAACTTCTTTTTTTTTTTATTATTTCCAGTTAAAGTGTCCGATGAGACACCCCCCCGGAGACGAAATATATCGAGATGGACCAATATCGATTTTCGAAGTGGATGGACGGAAAAATAAGGTATGGAGTTTTTTTTAAAATAATCTGTAACGGGTAATGTTACCCGCATGAAATTTGACCGTTTATGTACCTTTGCCTACTTGTAGATATATTGTCAAAACCTGTGCTTGATTGCCAAAATGTTTCTTGACCACAAGACACTATATTATGATGTTGAACCTTTTCTTTTTTATGTAATGACTGAGGCAGATCAATCGGGGTGTCATTTAGTGGGGTATTTTTCAAAGGTACGAATGACTATTTGCTACAACCCGTTATATAAAAATTGCATTATAAAGATGTTTGTCTTACTTTCGCCTTGTTTGCAGGAGAAACGATCTAACTCCAACTACAATTTATCATGTATTCTTACGCTTCCGGTCCATCAACGAAAAGGCTATGGTAACTTACTCATAGACTTCAGTAAGTAGAGAATCTTAACAAGTACATGTCATTCCTATTCATATGTATATATACGTAATCGTTAACGCCTTTCGTATTTATTCATGATAGGTTATCTCTTGACGAAAAAAGAGAATACAGTAGGAACGCCGGAAAAACCACTATCAGATCTTGGTTTACTCAGCTATCGAAGTTATTGGCGCAACGTTCTTTTTCATGCACTCAGAAATGTTACTGGATCAATTAGCATATCGAGTAGGTTTCCGTACGAATTGGATGATTTGTTTCAAAACGTGTGTTTTGACTCTAACTATTACTTGCTTTCGTAGAGCTTAGCCAAGAATCAGCAATGACTCTCGATGACGTTATATCAACACTTGAAATTAACGACATCTTGGTTAAAGACAAGGAACTGGGGACTTACGTAATGGTGGTAGATCGTGAGCTTATTGAAGCACATTGTCAAGCGGTGGCTGCGAAAGGCTATCTTACTCTCAAACCAGAAAAACTCAAATGGACTCCGTTTATACTGGGCAGAAATCCGGGCATTTTAACTTTTAATGAATCAGTGTACAGTCAAAGTTCTTTAGATTTATGAATTTACAACATTATTGTATAAATTTATCCCATTATAAAGATGTCGAGCATACTTTCTAATTTTATAATTATCATATTAGTATACGATGAACCGTTGGAAAGTTGCTGAGCACTACTGTAAATTGTGAAACTAATAAATATTTACAGGGCAGGAAACCCTAACCAATAAAGCAGATTTGGAGACTAATGTTTAACGATCTTTACGAGTTCGAATAATGATGAGTTTTCTTTATTATTCTTTCGCTGAGCTTGCCTCTATTCGCAGTTTTAGTTGCCTATTTTCATGCTTCGACATTACCAATAGATACTTGAAAGAGGTGGTCTTCCCAATGTTTGGGCCAATGCAGTCGAACAATTCAGAGTGACTTTACTAGAAAATCATTGTTGCTAATCAATTGCGAAAAAGCACACTATCATCGAGGATTGAATCATTTAAAATGCCGTGCCCCTTGGCCTGCTTGTTTCTGACAAGTTGTAGTTTGATGTTTCATTGTAAAAATTTCGTACAAAGCATATCCGAAATTCTTTTCTTCTGATGAGGCGCTGTCTGAGCTGAAGTGTCCAGCGATATGACTTCCCTTCCCCAAATTGATTCAACTTCGTCCTTACTATCATACTTTTGGCGGCGAATGTTGTCAGTTTCGTTGCCCAACGACCTGCCAAACTCACGAATTATGTTTATCATAAAATCTGTCAATTTAATTTTCTGCAGGAATACGTGAGAGTCAACTTATAAAAGTCTGACATCCTCACAAGCCCTTCATCACCATCGTCATCATCGTTATTATATTTCCAGGTGAGACACCATGACTAATAACACTGTGTTGAATCTTCAGATAAAGTCAAGATTCCGTATGGAATTATTTAAATACCGATTGGGCGAAACGACAAAGATTGTGAAGCTTAGCACCACGAGAGTCTACAAGCTGCCCAATTCTCTTGCAATATATGAGTTTATGGTCCAATCGGTTAAGTCATAAGGTTTTCGCTCTCCGGGGTCCATCGTTCTTCATGTTCATACTGATAACGGAAGCACTTTCAGGATTTGCCATAGAACCGGGTTAATCCCAAAGCATCAAGGTACAAAACTCAAAGCAATAACTTCTGTGCTGGAAATTCGCTTCGACCATATCTTAAACGTCTCTGGACAGTGGCCCTTTTTTTGCGTCTTGAAACAATTTCTGTATCAATGACCATCGAGATTGAGACTGATCATCCAGTCTTAACTCTGTTGGAAGTAAAACATCGAGTTTTTGAAGCGTTTGAAACGTGTCGTATATCAATTGATGAGTCTTTTCGACCTGCTTCATCATTCCGTTCACTAAATTGAAATCATGAGATAAAATGCTTAAAAGACATTGACAAAAGTGAGGACTTGGCGATTGTTGATACTACGTACCAATAGCAAGTTGCCCAGATACCGTCTTTTTTTGGATCTGGTAATTAGCCATCGACTGAATAATTTCCATGCAACACGCCTCCACAGATTTAACAGAGACCATAACCATTTTCTATGTCAAACCATCAGGTAAAAAGCAGATTATACGCGAATCGTAAGCACAACTAATCTGTTGTGGAAAACGTTCGTGCAATTAGCATCCTTAATTAACTCACTTGGTCATC
>CAJVPJ010000765.1:0-17099 GCA_910592205.1 Paraglomus occultum | reverse complement strand
GTTGAGTTAAGCATAGAGATTTTCAACTTAATTGTGATATAAAAGACTACATTCATAAATCAGGTGGGTTATTAAGAGAAACTAACAACTGCATGACTAATAGATATAAGTTTTAAACGTTTAGCTTAGTGGGACAACACTGTACACTTTCCTCTCGGATATATTTTAAATAAAGGATACGAAAAAAACCATTATGAACAACAATGCGGCAGCTATAATAGTGCCAAATAGGAAGAGTAAGGCTTCTCCAGGCATTATAATGTCTTTAAATTTGTAGCCGTGATTTTACGATTGCCTGGACTGTCGTTGACGACAAATCTGCATTTTTAAGCCGCGGTGAGGAAGGTATGATCGATTGGTGCCTTATCTGCTATCTCATACGTGTAACAATTTCATCCCATGATCTCCATTACGTCATGGCATTAACAATTAACTGTAGACGTTAATATCAGCAAACTTCCTTTTACAGCCCATTTGCCAGTTTGACAAAATCCAAGATCTGCCCAGTTTCGGCAGTTTCCTAACGCTAATACAAAAACTCTCCACAAAATTGGTAATAGTGAAAATTGTTGACGTTTAGGGCGTGCGTCATCGATGACCACTTTTTTTGTGGTGAAAGTATCCGTAAATTTTTCACCTCGTTTAATCCTAGATCTAATGAGCGAAGAAGGAATTAAAAATTATTATCAAGCAAAAATTGAAGAGGCCGAGCTCTCGACCAATGAAAAAACCCAGAATTTGAGACGGCTTGAGGCCCAGAGGAATGCTCTCAACGCAAAGGGTATGTCAAGCAGCTAACTGGAAAAACTAGATTCGGGATTGCGTTGAAAGCTTCATTCATTTATCGGGCTTAAAGCCAGCATGTTCCACATAGTTAACCCGGACAGGGTTCTGGTCAAGTGTTGTTGAAGATTGACAAGAGCTAAGGCTAATTGACAATTTGTATGAAATGACAAGTGTAGTCCGACTGCTTAGGGAGGAATTACAACTACTCCAGGAGCCAGGGTCATATGTTGGTGAAGTTGTGAAGCTTATGGGCAAAAAGAAAGTTCTCGTCAAGGTAAGTAATTGGAGCACATTGTTGAATTGATCATTGTTTTTTATTGTTCAATTCTGATTACAAATATTGACTTATTGATCTGTATAACAGGTCCATCCGGAAGGCAAATACGTGGTTGATATAGCCCCAGATATTGAAATTAATCAAATCACGGCTACGTGTCGGGTAGCTCTACGTAATGATTCATATACTTTGCACAAAATTTTACCAAACAAAGTAGATCCACTCGTATCTTTGATGATGGTAGAAAAAGTACCTGATTCAACATACGAGATGGTTGGTGGGTTGGACAAACAAATTAAGGAGATTAAGGAAGTCATAGAATTGCCTGTGAAGCACCCGGAATTATTTGAGAGCTTGGGCATTGCACAGCCAAAAGTTTGTATGAGTCGACTGAAGTGTAAAGCATACGTTTTATTGTTATTAAACTATCTTTTATATATATTCTTTAGGGTGTATTACTTTATGGTCCGCCTGGCACTGGAAAGACACTACTGGCTAGAGCCGTAGCACATCATACAGATTGTAAATTTATCCGTGTCTCCGGCTCTGAATTAGTGCAGAAATATATCGGAGAAGGCAGTCGAATGGTCAGAGAATTATTCGTTATGGCCAGGTAAATACGTGCTCCTGGTGTCTTTTCATATCTTCTGAGGAAAGCAATTCTATCTAATACGTCACAACTTGTTACAGAGAACACGCGCCATCTATCATATTCATGGACGAAATTGATTCGATTGGATCATCACGTATAGAATCGGGTTCAGGTGGAGGCGATTCCGAAGTGCAAAGAACTATGCTTGAATTACTTAACCAACTGGATGGATTTGAACCAACAAAAAACATAAAAGTGCGTGCTTATTTTTGCAGTATGTCGCAATTGAGCAACAAGTGTAAATGTTAACATTGTTGAGTGTGATGTAGGTTATTATGGCTACCAACCGTATCGATATTCTTGATCCCGCACTGTTAAGACCTGGTCGTATCGACAGAAAGATCGAGTTCCCACCACCGTCTGAAGCAGTGAGTAGTTAAAGTTTCTGTTGGCAGCTGTCAGTTTTGATGGTTTCTTAACATATGAATGACCCTACTTGTTTGCTATTTCGGTATATGCCGATTTAATTTTGATATATGTATATAGGCACGCGCAGATATTCTTAAAATTCATTCACGGAAGATGAACTTGACACGAGGCATCAACCTACGCAAGATCGCTGAGAAAATGACTGGATCAAGCGGTGCAGAAGTCAAGGTATTATAACGTCGTCGTTTTCAGCTAACATTCGCTATGAAATTATCATCCTCTTGATGTTGACTATGGTTTTTAATGTAAACAGGCTGTATGCACGGAGGCGGGAATGTATGCCCTCAGGGAACGCCGTGTACACGTTACTCAGGAGGATTTTGAAATGGCAGTAGCAAAAGTTATGAAGAAAGGCGAGGAACAAAATGAGAGTTTGCGTAAATTATGGAAATGACAAGCTTTTGCACGTACCGTTCAAGTTCTTTTAAAAATAAACTGTCGTCAATTTTTTTTTAACTCTTCATACTTATTGTCAAGATGTACTGCAAGTCACATTAGAAGTCCCTTTCTTGAAATTTCTTTCTTTATTATACCGATAAAATTTTAATTTAGGCTGTTTTCCAACTGATGTTGAAACTAATACAGCTAGTAAAATGGTGTTCGGACTTAAATATTCCCACGATTTCTCCCATTTAATCGATTAGTATCTCGATTGTCAATGCACTACAATTATTTGTCTACTTTAAATCGGTGGGATTGGTTCCGATAATCCGTAGGATACAACGGAGGAGCACGCGTATATTTTTGCCAATTACGAGAATTAATGGACAAGATCAATTCTACCCGGCGCTTCTGTTGGAATCAATCAATATTCATTTCTACAACGTTCTTGTCCTTGATCTTCTTTGCTTGCATTTGAAGGCCAATATTAAGTTAGGACCGGTCAAGACCACTCATAAGGAATGTTTCAAGAAAACTTACTGTTTATTGGTTTCTTATGAACTATTTACATCAGATAAATTCTTACATGCAGGAAATATTAAAGGTAGTACCGCCGTAATACTTACAAACTAAAATTCCATATCGTTGATGCTGGCAGCTATATTAGGTAACTGTTAGTAATTGTTCTAAAACGTGAAAGGTTAATCGCTAATAGACTTACCTCGTTTCTTATTTCTAACCTCCCTAAAAATTCCCTGAACAAAATTCTCAAAATACTTTATGTAGGGTTTGAGTGAAGTCTTTTCATAATCTATCGATGCGATGATTTTCGTCAGATCAAGTAACAGCGTGTTGACATGTTTGCATTTGTTAACCTTACCATGAAGCTTCCGTTCTCCCTCTTCTTTAACAGGGACGTTTCCACTGTACTTATTCAATTCGCATAGCAAGTCAGCTACTGTGGGCACTTCATGTGGATCAAAGTTCTCACACTTTTCGGGGTCGATTGGAACGCAGACTCGTCCTGTGAAAGAAAAACCTAAATTAATAAAACAAACAAACAAATAAAGGACGTACAAAACAAGTGCGTTGTTTCAAAAGCGTTGCCTGTTTTTGGGTGCACACAAAATGGACTTTTTAACAGGTGATTTATGTGGGTTGACACATTCTCGTCCAGACGCGGATATGTATATTGGAACATTATTTCTAGTTCTACATTCTTAAGAGCATCAGCTCTTTTTGGATTCTTGTAATTAAGCACATCTTCATTATTAACATGATACGGGAATATCCAAGTAGAATTACTGAGACAATACCTTCTTGAGTGTTCCAATGGCACTGTCCAATTCTGAGACCAGATCTGTCCACTTATCCGTAGACGTTCGTGATGGATCTGCATTCCAGGCATCCGAAAGAGTCTTCCGTGTCTCTTGTTATTATGTAAATGGAATCGAACATTATCATAAAGCCATTTATTCTAACATGCGAACATTATCTTACCTTCGTCAGGTATACATTGGAGAATCTTTTTCCATCCCTCATCATCGTTCAATAAGTCTTGATCTTTCAACACTATCTGAGGAAAATAGCTTCGTAATATGTCGGCGGACCGCCTGATTATCCAAAAACGGCCGAAACCCGTTAAATTATTTCACGCACAAACCCAAACGGAATATGGTTATAACTTACTGTAATGAGGGATGCAACGCTTTCGGAAGGAATACTTTCTTGGCTTGTTGTGCACCACCCTACATTGCGATAAAGATCAAAAAGCGCACCAAACTAAAAGAATTGAAAATTGTAGTAATACGCAATAATCTCACCTTTATCACCGAAAGATATGCAATTATGGCTGACCTCGCTTCATTGCTAAGTTTTCGCGCTCTCTCGTCGCAGATCCAGCAATGTACACCACGTCGACCAGAATATACCCAAAGTAAATACTTGAAGCCAAAATCATCTGTTCGTCAAAGACATAGACATAGACATAGACTTCAGCAACAGAAACAACCGTTAGACTAACAGAGCGTTGATACCAACCTCGTAGTGCGCGATCCAAGATCTTAATGGCAACGGTCATAAATTGCCAGCACTTTATACAGACATTACCTCCACTGCAAAATGTGGTATCATAAAATGAGATACATAATCAAGAATAATATCTAGACATCCAGAAAATTTTTTTCACCTGCAGCATTTACGTATTTCATCATAGTCAGTCATATCAATATCGAACACTAGTTCCTTCTCAACTGGCACAAATGCCCCAGGTCGAGTTGTCTTCTTCTCCTTTGGCTGATAATACATACCTATATTAATATGCAACCCATGCAATACATGAAATAATTGCTTCATGACGTAAATTCGTATAGTGTTATTACCTTGATCGTATATACAGCTCCAATATCAATCTTTGATGGAAGTTCTTTTAGTAATTCTGCTTTTAATTCCTCGTGACTGTTGAATGACTGGTATCGCACGTAGACGTCGTTGGGCAGATTAAAACTAAATTCACGATTTGTAAACGATTTTGTGGGGACTGTCGCAAAGACGGAAAGAAAAACCAATAAGCTGTCTACGATCTGAGCTCAATCGCTTATTAACATTGTCAACACATACCCGTATCATAATTAAGCCAATGATAGTAAGTTTTGTATGGAAAAATTCGCTGATAAAAGACCCCCATCAGTTCATGAACTGGCATATCTCTCTCATCAAGGCCTGTTCCCTGCGGTTGCTCAAGTTGCATTGCAGATAGACTCTCTTCCACGGGCTGGAACTCGGAAGCATCGACTTGAGGTCAGTTACGCAAAATTATAATGTTATTAGTACAAACAGTTGATTAAAATAACAATTGACGCGTAAATACAAGTCTTTATGTCAACCATGCATATCATCTTCTGTCTTTATCTCTGGTTCCATGATGAGGAGTAACGACAGGTTGTTCAATCAAGCTCGACGCGAAATTTGTCTAATGTCACGTGATAAAATTATATCAATCAATCAAAAGGACAATAACGTCGTTTGATTTTTCAGGCTTTCCACGTAACTACTATGAGAACAATAACAGACATTGAGACGGAAAGCTCCACAAAAAAGAAACAACCTCGCCAACCATTGACAGCTACAGCTTGTTTGGAAGAGGCATTGACAAAGCTCGAGTTCAGTAGTCCGTTAAATCTATCACCGCTAACCGAGGTTATTCGACAACAATTAGTATCGAGGATCTCTGAACTAGAGAGATGGTGTACTCAAACGCGGATGCATAAAACATTAGTACGGTGGGGTGTACCGCCTTTGTACGTGTTTCTGTTCTTTGCAGCATTGACTTTGATAACGATAAGGAGAATGTATGTCAGATCCGTATATTTACTATGTAATTTAGTCGGAGTTGTATATCCAGCATACAGATCCATCAAAGCAATCGATCATGCGGACCCTGTTGAGGGAGAAGTCGCTGCTGAACAGAGACAATGGTTAACTTATTGGGCTATTTACGGATGGCTACAAGTAGCAGACTATTGGTCAAATTGGTTGCTCGAATTATTTCCAGGTTATAATTTCTTCAAGTTAGTTTTGTTATACTGGGCACAAAACGATCGATCGAAAGGTGCAACATTGATTTTTGAGCATATTATAAAGCCGTTTATGCATAGACCAACAAATAAAGACTTGAAGAAAAAGCATCGACAGAGACTACCATCGCAGGCGTCTCATCAGAATCCGGCACCACAACGACCGTTCAATCAAAATGGGGAGATTGCTTCTGACGTTGACAGAACTGATCAGCCGACTGTTACTTCTGCTCCGGGCACTTATGTTACGGAACCTTCTCCCGAGGAAATATGGCAAAGAGAGACATATTCTGACATGAGAAAAAATAACGTTAATTTAAAGCCTTATAAACTTGAAGGTGTATCATAATTTTTAATAGTCAATGTCAATGCAATGTCAATGTCAATGTCAATGTCAATGTCAATGTAGTAATGTATGATAGATTTTTGTTACTATGCTATCTGTATGAAAAAATTTTATTAATACAGTTTAATTATTCAGAACGACTCTTCTTCAATTTTCGATTAATTTTTCCTGCTTCACTTGTATCAACAACGTCTTTATTATCCCTATCCGGATTTGTCCTCTAATAAAAGGATGGCAATAGATTATTAAATTATATAGATTGACTTGAGCGATAGTAATACTGCATTAACCAACCTTTTTGGTTTTCTTGTCGGGTTTCTGATCGGGTTTATTTAGCTGTAGGTGCTGTTCTTTGACATCAATCTTCTTTACCTTTATACGGAAATCACGTGCTGTAGATCTTTTCATATACTGCATAAGGTTTGTCTATAAACAGCATAAATAGTTAGACCTCAATACACCTTAATTCAAATTTCCCAAAAAGACAAGACCTTCGATTTCTTGGATAATTGGAGGATTGACTTCTCAAACTGTTCGTGAGTAAATACTGCGTTGGGAACGAGCTTGGATTCTCTTGCTATTCGAGCCTATCAATAAAAATAAATGATCATCTAGTTTTATTACTGGTATGCGTAATGTTTATCATACCTTTGTAGTCTTGCTCTTTCCCTTCCCGTTATTGCTTTTCTGTCTTCCGTCGCTATTTAACTGACCGAACGCCATGAGAAGTGTATAAAAGTTCTCAGTCAACTGGTCACCAGTTAATTTTATTATATCAACAAACTGTGAAGGAGTGTCTCCGCCAGTCGTAATCATCTAAATAACCGACAAACAGTTAGATTAACTCCTCACCGAACTCTGCAACTAATTTTGCTAATTATACTTACGTGTTTAGTCAATGTTGCTAACACTTTATATGTCTTTATGAGACACTTGATCAAGTGTTCAGCCGAAGATATTGGCAGGCATGCTCGTTCCAAAGATACGATTGCGCGTATCATTATTTCAAGCTTTTTACAAATAGGAGATACAGTCGATACGCCTTCGACTGGTGTGATTACGAAAATTTCAGAATAGCATTTTGTTTGACAGCGCAACAATTTCATCTACATACCAGATCCCTTTAGTCTCCCTAAGCACCAATCAATATCATCCATAGTCTCCATTAAGAAAGCTATTAACACATTACAGACGTGTACGACTGTTCTAGCATTTACGATGGCATACTTTGGCTTCACAATATTCGATTCGTATGCCTCCGCATCAATCTCACCCCACACTGTCAACACATCTTGTGCAAACTCAGCCGTAATATTAAAGTTGCCGATTTCTTGCTCCAATTTAATTAGCAGGCTTACAAAGTTCTTAGCTAAGTTCGAATCGTCTATCTCACGATCCGAACAGAGGTCACGAAGCCATGTGATCAATTGTTCCAAGTGTTCTTTAGAGTCGTTTTGATTTGGACGCTTGTATTGTTTTGCGAACAAAGATAACGTTTGACATAGACTTGAGGCTTCTTTTATTAACGGAGTTTTTTCATCTATTGTCGTCATTATCAGACGCTGATAGGCAGGATATGAGTAGGTTAGAAAATCACCATGATTAGTGCGCCGCTACAGCAGACTTATCAAACGGATATATACATGCGATATTACCTCAAGTTCAACAGTATATGCTCCAAGCCATCTATTCAGGTCAGTATGAGTAATGTCTTCTTTCTCGTCAGTTGGATATACCATTGAGAGAAACTCGACCAGTTTCTCTGGCCAATGGGTAGCAACAGCTTCGGTTAAAAGTGTAAAACATTCGATAACTATGGTGAGAATAGATTTACCCTGTGATGTAAGGAAATTTGTGAGAATTATTGATGATCAAAAGCGGCGAACAATGCTGATGTATTTCCACGATATACGATTGTCATTTACATGCCTTCTCTTTTTTGTCAGATATATATAGAGTACTGATATTCTCGTTATTCTTTCTTATGAATTCATTCATAAACACCTTCGCCATTGATACACAATAGTCGAAGCTAGATGCGTCTTCAGAGTCAAGTCGAGATAACATCTTAAACAAAAACAGTAGCGAATTAATGACGAATAAAAATGAATCTGAGCAGTGACAAAATTACCTCCGATATCTTGTGATGAGCTGCTGTGGTGAGATATCTTACAAAGTCGGTATCACTTCTTAAGATTTTCTTTGCCTGATTCACAGTGGTAGTGCTACTGTCCTCAAACGTGAATTGACATAGTTCAGCTATGCACCGGAAGCTCAGTGTGGATATATCTACATTCGCTGTGTGCATTTTACGTCCTTTTGTGAAGAATATAAAGATGTGATTAGATTAATATTTTCAATATAGCGAGTTACGATGCAAATCTTTACCTTTGCTATTGATTGATTTCTCCTTGAGTAAATCGAGCAATGCCATGTATCGCTTGAACAGTTTGGAGATGTTCTCTGCTGCATCCACAATGTTGTCATTACAGAAGTAGCAGTGTTCTATCATAGCCTATATGCAAAAATTGTTATCACGAATCGGAGTCGAATTTGCTAATAAAAACGATATATCAAAATTACCTCGTAACATCCTAGTAATAAAGAAACAATAATGCTATTCCGAATACCCTCGCTAGAAGTAATATTAAAATCGGCACAGGGGTCAACCGACAAATCAGTCATATCAGATTTCGTCAATCTGTCAGTGAGCAACTGCAGCTGATTTCTGCATCCTTTGAATTGTTCCTCCTCAAAGGTGTCTGTTATTGAGAATATAGACGAATTAGACAAGTCTATGTAACCTAACTACAGTTATGCTCATTTTATCTAACCACTTGAGATTGATAAGTATCTTACCATTTTCGCTACAGTCGTTATTTTTTGACATCAATGCAATGGATTTGCTCAGACATGAAAGTAGGTAAGGCAATGGCTCAATTATTGTCGGCTCCTCGTTAGACGCGTCAATACAAGTCTCGAGTTTAATCGTAGCATGAACACTTGTTTCCATTTCAAAATATTTCATAAACTACCAGAAGAGAACGCGTGATTACTTATTAAGTGAGGTGCAAAAATAATTGGAGAGCGCATACTCACATGAGGATATATCGTCTCAAATATGGTGCGGTTGAGATCGTGACGAACATCCATTAAATTCATCAGGCCTTCGTATAGGGCAAGTCTAATCTGAGGCTGTAAACTGAAGCATTTGCGTAGCATTCCTAATATCATCAAACGGTATGTTCATATTTGTTATTTATATTTGATGCGTCGCAACACATTGCATATGTTATAAATTACTGCGTCATAGTATACCAAGTATCTCTAAGGCAAGAGCCTGAATGTGGTGATCCGGATTGGACATGGAAAACGTTGCAGCAGACTCGGAAGATTGTCCATTTGCACTCGTTACAACAGTCATTCTCAAAAGACTTAATAATCCGGTCACGGCAATCTGTCTACCAGAGACATCCCTAAGCAACAGATAATCATCAATATTAAAGCGGATAATTGTCAGTATCGGATAAATAAATAATACCTGGAGAACATGGCTTTACGCAATACGAGGATGAGGCTATCACGAAAAGATTGATTCATATACACTATCGGTTGTACTGCTGTCAACAGTCCTTTGGCTGTTGTTAATGGCAGTAATGACAAATAATCGAAGGCTTCTTTAATCTGTTGCATAATAACGCATAAGATATCAGTTAATGAATCGACTAAATCCTATCTCGCATGACAATAACTTACCCGCGGTAAGTAGCTATGTAACGCCTGAGGAGCTTCATACACAATCATCTCCAATAAACGTAAGAAATATGTAACGCTAGTCGACTTTCCAATAATACGATTTAATACTTGATCCAATATTTCATTTCGAACAACGTCATGGAGCTAGACAATCATAGACAAATCAGAAACATTCAAACACCATTTCTTTGCATTTCTTAATTGACCGACCCGATACAACACCTTGAACATTTCTAATAGAATTCTTGTAGCAAGTTCCCCAACCATGTCTGTCGTAGTCATCGGAGATCCCTTTGGCTTAAGCGTATCTATTCATATGCATTATAAGAAATAGTCATATACTGTCCCAAATCCATGCGACAAAACATCATTATTACAAAATACCTTTTCTATTGAGTGATGCTGAACCAGTTGAATCCATAAGAAGAACTCCCAATTGAATCAGACTCTGTGTCGTCTGATCCCATCCATAAGCAGTCTTTTTAATAAGCTCAGAGAATATCTGCAGGATAGGCGCAGATGTATCAACGATTGAGAGAGCTAATGTTAAGAATTAACATATTAGTTACATGGAAATAAAGCAATAACCATCTGCATTATTAAACAAATGTCGCACCGCTTATCCATGGGGATTTTTCCAGTCTCTCTTTGTCTTTAAATGTAGCAGTAATGGTTGATTTCAGATAATCAAGTATCTGTTTGAATAAAAAGAGATGGCGTTATACGCTCTAATCTACGTAAAGTATGCATGTCATTATTGGTTGCTAACCGTATCCTCAAATCTATGTATTCTTGCTACTGACAACAAACAAGCGAGATTAAATGGAGTCAAAGCGGACGATTTTTTTGATTTAATGTATTTGATAAGTTCGACGCCCAATTCCTATAAATAATTGTAGTAGATGTTGAGCGAATCAATATACGTAAATTGTGCAATTCTCCCATAAAGAATTCTCTCTTTTTGATACCTGGTCTTGTTTGACGGCGAAACAGAGGTGAATCAGCACTGTTCCTTCAATATGGCTCACTTGCGAGAATGTTGAAGATGACGGCGTAATTTCTACATGACTTTTATGGTGTTATGCTAAATTAGTTATCGAAACGAGTCTTTACACAGCGCGTTCATAGGTATTACATTCTTTACCTTGTATGTTTCTCACGCAATCTATCATCTAGCTTACTATAATAAGACGTAATGCCCTTGATAATTACGCGCTTGTGATCCTATTGTAGACAGAGGACGTGACATTTAAGTTCGGATTTTGGAACTAATAACATTCTTCTAATGCCGTAATACCTTTCTTGAAAGTAGAAGCAGTTTGTACACGATAGGAGGAGTCTCGTTCGCATCCATGTCATCGAAATAACTACATAGAATGTAACAATGTACTAGCATATTAATGATGGTCTACATCATATGTCTCGTCACATTGCCAACAAGAACGATACCTCATCACTTTATCCACAGCACGTTCAGCCTATATGTCCAAGCAAGATACCAATGAATTGCATCAGCTGTCCTATACAACAATTAACATAAATAAATCCATCTCCACTGACCGTCTCTTTTGACATTGGTATGTCCGGAAACATACTGATAATACTCAGCACATTTTCAATGTGCCATTCAGCAAGACATATTCTGTTCAGGATGATATCCCTATATTGTGTTCCAGTGAAACTCCTCGTCCCAGTTGCCGTACGTATCGTAACCGATTCAAATGTATCCAAAGTGGACAGAAATTTAGGAATGAGTGCGAGTAGTTTCGAATGCAACGGTCTGTTTTGATTTATAGAATCGATTATGTGGTTCGTTGCCTCGATCATTGATGTCACTTGGAACCCATCGATCTGAAAGCATGTATGTAAACAAATAGCATATGAATACAAGATAATTAAGGAATTACTAATTGAAAGTATATTAAGTTAACTGATCATACCTCGCTGTCCAGTAGATCGACAATTTCAGATATGGCCTTATCAACTGACTGAGAAACGTGATTCCCTTTCACATCAAGCCTTTACAAAAAAAGCATGTACGTTGATACAGATGTTCGGGAAAGTATCTTATTTCATGAATTAATGAATTAAATACCATTTAACAATAGTCATCAAAATGGCTGATCTTCTCGCCTTGTTCTTGTCGCTGTCAGGTGGTGTTGCTAAACAGTACGCGATAATCAATTGGTAAGCACAAGGCGCAATTATTGCGACTTTGATTTCCTTGTATAAATAATATTCAATTAATACAAGTGAACAATACCTTTAAGTATTGATCGTAAAACCGTAAAGCAATCTCTTTCATCTCCCGTCAGAAGACTTTCGTCGTTCAAATATCGTGCAACGACTTGAGTCATCTTATTTCGACGCACAGATAGCTGTCAATAATCATTCTATTGTCTTATTACCGATTTACGTAAAATGCAAACCTCGGTAGTTTCATGATCGCTGATATATTCACGAAGTTGGTTATAGTCGTTATTGCGTGCGAAATTTAAGATTTTTGCATCCATTACCATCTGATAAAATGAGCAGGATGTAAAGTTTAATTTCTTAAGAACGCGGGAATGTTGTTGTAACGCGTTTTGACATGCAATCGATCTGGTTACACGAACCAGGGCTAGTAACATCAAGGTATCACAAATTTTTTCTAGCCCATCGTCGTTCTGTGCCTCGAAGAAAGTTCTTCCAATTGCCTACAATTGATTGAAATATTGATAAGTCAAAACACCAAGTGCGATCTATGGTAATCGAACCGCGTATCTTATGCTGAGGCATTCTTAAAAATAATGTTGCAAGACATTTTAATTGTCTCAAATAAGTTCAAATACAAGTAAAAAACCAATAATTTTAGTCTTTCTAAGCGCTAATTGCCTAACATTAATATTAGTCCGTGAATCGTTCGATTGATTCAACATAGCGCTAACTCCTTATTTGTATACTGACTTCAAAACAACAGTGAAATTATCTCAAAGTATTCAAGCATAAAATATATTTTTCTGTGCTATTTATTACTTATAAGAATCTATGGGAAAGTTTAAACTTCTGCCATGTTTTGGAAAGTCTTGCTTGGCGTCTGAATTCATGGATAAATTTTAGTTGCATTGTTAACTGGCATCGAATGTAAGATAAACGTTTTACTTGCAGTTACCCTTATAACGGTAATATATTTCATGTAGATTAGTAAAAAATAGTAAAAGCACTTGGCGAAACATTTAGCGAAGCTAGTTACCCTAGGATAATTTTACGTTTTTGCGTCGTCACATTATTTGATCTCCAGAACGTGGTTGGATATTAAAACAAGCGTGGTAGAAAAAATAAATAATACTCGACTATGATAACGAATTTACAATAGCAAGTCCTTGCTGTAAGAAAAGAGTGAAATCACCCGCGACAATTTTTTTGACGACGCGGATGTGAATACATCGCCATAAATCGCAAAAGCCAACAATGTACATTTGTATTGTTTATTGTTATTTGCATTAGCTGGAAAAAATATAGTCAACTGCAATAACGTATTATATTTTTTTATATTTTTGTCCCACTTTTTTTGTGCCGAGCATACAAGTTCACTATTAAAAATACATACAGTGCTGTGCAAAAGTAAGGAGAATTACTAATTAGCTGACAGTTCAACAACTAACAGCTGGATTATTTGAAATATAAACTTTATTCAAGATATGATGAACATATGTGTAAAATTTTAACTTTTGATTCTGCTTCCTTTCCCTGTAATTACATCACCAATACGTCTAGGCAGCTATTAACTAAGTTAAGTAGAAACGATTTATCAATTGACTCCCATTCTTCCTTTATAAAATCTTTGAACTCATCTACTGCTATCTTTTTTTTTGTGGCCAAGCATTTATTCACCTTTTTTTCAACTCTTTTTTTTCATAATAATCCATAGGAATTGAGATCTGGGCTATTAGAGGGCCAGTCCAGCAATTTTGGACATTTTGAGTGGAGTAATTCTGTTGTTGCCTTAGCTGTAGCAGCAAAGAGATACATCGCATGTTGGTGTCCTCTTTATCTTCCGCAATGTCTGATTCTAGATTGTATATGGATGACGAGATGTTAACAGAGATATATTTTTTTCGTCCTTATCAGTATAAGATGCACTAGAGCGATTGCATGGGAGGAGATACTCGGACCCAAAGCTATTAATGAGACTCCCTACACACTTCGGTCGCGCTAGTGAATTTACGCTACATGTTATTATCATCATTATTAAGAATTATCATTTTCCTTATCCTGTACTCCCCACATAACTTGCGGATTTGAGTGGCCACTTTGGTAAATGAAAGTCCGAGTCCAGCTCAGATTTTGTATCAAATAAATTTTTAAAAATTTTCCACAGAATTTCAACGTCCTCTGTGTATTTACGTTTGCTGAGCAGCTTACTGGCTTTTAAATCGATTGCTCGAATTATTATTTCGAGATTTTGATTTATATCGTAGAGTTGAATATATGTTTTATAATGGTGCGAGGGTAAGTCCGATCAGCAACCCGCAGAAGAATTGAATAATGAAAGCAAGCATTTTGAGTTGCTTTGTTTTTTTGCAGTTTTTTATAGGATAGATTGTTTCGATATCGAGATTGTGTGTAATATTAGAATACGTTAATTCGTCGATCGATAATGAACAAAAGCATCATCGTTTGGATTGGTTTTCTGGTACACAGTCAGTCTCGATAAGTCGGCCAACAGTATCCCATCTCAAATGGCCGACTTATCGAAAATCACGTACATTTAATTAAACCGTTTACTGGTAGCTTGTCTTAGAGAATCGACTTGTTTCTTCTAATAATAGCATGTCTAGTGCTTTAATAGTATGATCTAATTGCTTGTATGATTCTAATGGCATGGCTATTTATTGTATGGTGACTGTGAGTAGTCGACTATAATCCTCTCGATAAGTGGGACGCTCGATAAGTCGGGGCTTAACTCGGACAAAATTTTCCGCCCCTTTTTTCAATATTTAAAAAATTCATCAAGTCGGACATATATAAAATTGCGATAAACCCGTAATAGTAATGTTTCACTCGGTTTATAAATAATTGTCGAGCAATAACCTTTACCGTTTTAGTAAATACAATACAATTAATTACCTAATGATTTTGCTAAGAATAATTTCATCGCAGACAATATTGCTGTATTGATGTTGTAACGCAATATTACTGATCTAGAACGTGATTATCGGAAGATTAGAAAATAAATTAGTAGTCGAAGATGATGTCCAATCGCTTATGCATCAAATGCACGTGGACGATATTGTAACGAGCGATTCCATTAACATTGATACTAGCGGATATTTTTGAGACGAAGGAAATACAATTGCTGAAGTGAGAGGAAGAAGACGGGGAAAGGGAAGGGGAAGGAAAGAATGCAATACAGTATCAAATAAATCTGCGTTCAAATATTTACTGATGTAAAAGTAAATGTATCAGTAATCTCAGGATTAAAGACTTATGTTTCTCTAAAGCAGTTCATGTTGGAAAGTTTTGTAAACAATGAATTTGTGTATAACATCTATTACTATAGATACTTTTGTAGTTAAATATTCGATATTCGCCTATTGCATATATTTAAATAAAGCACTTTTTTTATAAAATATTATGAAATTCGATAAGTCGGAGTCCAGCCTATCGAGAGTGACTATGTACTTGGGACCCATCAAAGTATAATATATATTTCTATAATAGTTAACTTTGGTGTCCCACCTTTTTTGTGCACTGTTAAAAATGCATATTTGTGTCCCATCTGGTAGATGTGGAGTCGAGAACCCTTAACTTCCATTAATTAATTCTATTTTATATGACGGAAGCGTTGGAGTTATTAAACTCGTAATTACAACTAACTTTGTTCACATATTATACTTTTGCGAAATAATTGCTGTCGGTGAACCAACTATCGTTAGCTGACCTGTCGGCGAAGTGAGGACTGCTGGTTGCTTTGCAGACTGACGCCAAACAATTCTATCTAATCATTAATGTACTCTTAAAAAGTACCAACCGAATATGCATCGAGATATTGTATTCGACTAAAGTTATAAATAAATTAAATCTGGTGTGAGGTCATGTCGTCAATCATATTAATATCAAAGGGGATTTCTTGCCTTAAACTTCGCTATTTGAAGGCTGATATTTTTTTATATTTGCTATTTGTTGTAGCTTGTGTCACTCTGTCGCGTTTGCGCTTATGCATCTTTCCTAATTTGTAAAAATAAAAGCAGACAAACGAGAATAGAAAGTTACAGTTATACTGTACATAAAAATGTAACACGCAAGGCTAATGACAGGTCTTTTTATTAACATAATTAACAGATTTATCGTATCGTGTGACTTCTGACATAATCCAATCACCGTGTGATTATTGGTAAATTTCAACTTGCGCTAACCTCGAAAACCTAAATAGAGTCATTTTTGTTGTTTATCGATTTGGCTGAAATTTACTATTATTATTATATAAGGTTATACCTCAAACCTTAAACCTTACGTAATTAGATCTTAAGATCTTAAGATCTTAAGAATTAAGAATTAAGATCTGAGATCTGAGGTCTAAGAATTAATATCTAAGAATTTGGAGAATTAAAGTTAAGCGTGAGAATGAGTAGAGATTGAGATATAAATCTATCCCTTTCCTCCTCCTTCTCCTTCTCCTTCTTTTCCTCCTCCTCCTCCTCGCCTCTCGTCTTCAAAAAGATAATGCTCTTCTGTTAGTGCCTTTGAGATTCGTACAAACGATGACGTTTCACTAAATTTATTTTTTATTTATTCGCCACAGATAACTCGGTCATTCAGTCATTATGTAATCGAGACGTTGCGTTGAAAGAAGAGTCGTGTCAAGGATATCTACGGTCATAAAGGTGTTTAGCTTTGCATTTCCCAGATTCATTC
>CAJVPJ010000764.1:0-17128 GCA_910592205.1 Paraglomus occultum | reverse complement strand
ACTCTGAGCTTATTTCGATTTGGGTCGACCCTATTCCGAATTGGGTCAGATTTCGATTTGGGTCAGAACATTAATATGTAAAAATTTAATATCCACATATTTAATATTGACGCAAATTACGTACAACAAAGTCAAAATTTTATTTAGAATTTTATGAGGCAAATAGATTAGTTCTTTTTAGTACTCATAATGTAATATTGATATACGTTGATGGGTCTACTAGAATTAGGTTCACTCTTGGTGCGTGCAAATAGTTGTACATCGATATGTTACTTCACGCGATCATTTAGTTCAGCATTAGTATGGTGCAGAACGTCTATACTCGACAATCACATATTAGGTATCTTTAAACTCTTTCAACTTTTACACAGATATTATTTTAAAATCTGACCGGTACTTTTATTCTTCACGGTAAGCTCTACAAAGTTACCGGTCAAAATTTAAAAATAACATCTGTGTGAAAAGTTATAGGGTTTTAAAGTCCATAAGTTTGATCGAAATTGAAACAAGGTATTAGTAGCATATAATTGGTTAAAATTGGTAGATCGAACTAAATATGGTACGGACCATTCGAATTGTTAGGCATCCTTAAACCCCTTCAACTTTTTACACAGATATTATTTTTAAAATCTGACTGGTACTTTTGTTCTTCACAGTAAGCTCTACAAAGTTACCGGTCCAATTTTAAAAATAATGTCCGTGTAAAAAGTTATATGGCTTTAAAGTACAAGAATAAGATGTAATCATATTTACGATACGATATTATTGGTCAATTAAAATTAAAACAAGTCACGTGATTGTAGAGTATAGACGTTCTGCTATTCATGCAACTTTTATCATAATCAGCATTATTAAAATGATCGGTAAATCATTACGTAAAGTATAATCCACAACAGCGTTAAGGGGCAGCTTACAACAGTAAGCGTACTATTACGGTATTTGTGTTCGCAAAATGGCCTGTATAGTTACGTAATTGACTATTGGTGGGGGTACGTCATGCGGTTAATCTAGGTAATCTTGGGGGATGATCCGATGGCTTAAGGGGTGCTTATAACAATAATTATTCACAATGGGTGCTTATTCACGGTAGTATACGGTAATTACTGAATTAACAGTATCCTAATCCGTGTGACATAACACAATAACTTGATAAAGTCTCTTTGTGATAGTCCTTGGGAAAGTTATTTCAAACTATGGCGACGTTGGCATCAAAGACTGTTAATAATCCGGTGATTGACAACTTGGTTCAATCCTCCCTAGAAGACGGAAATGAAGGTCTCATGTGGATTCCTTGCAACCAGCTCACTGATATAAAGCCAACTCAAATCGATCACGTCTATTATGCTGTTTTCAAGAATTGCATTGGAATCGACGAAGAGGATTGCATGGTGTTGCTCGGAAACAGCAAAGAATGTACCCCAGCGTTTGTGAGTGAGTTTGCCAGAATATACTCACTTCCAACACGCATGTACGATAGTAGTGTCGAGAGTCAGTTTAGAAGATATTCCCGCTGGCTTAGTCATCGCAACAACCTCATACATGGCTTTACAGAGTATGAAGGCAATTATTACATGGTTGCTAGGAGAAAATTTTACTCTTGCTATTCTCGATATGGATTTTGCTCCACATGTGGAATACTCCGATGTAGTCCCGTGTGGTGTATTTGCGGTCACAAAGGATTATCCGATGGATGGACTAGCAACAATAAGCAACTCGATGACTTCATCAAGAAATCTCAATTACAAACGAACTCAGCAAATGATTCTTATCTCGAATGGATTCCGCATGACTGTATTGGTTATGGCGCAGATGGACATTTACACACTAATAATAGTCTACCTACATCTGCACAAGTTAAATTGATTCCACTTGAGATAACAGATAAAACACATGATTCATATTATGCTGAGGTAAACTATTTATTTATTATTATGTGAGGCTTAGTGAATGATAATTATTAACTTACTACTATGTATAATTCTACTAGTTATGTGATGAACATCCAGACCTCTTTACCACACACATTTGGCTTACAATTGGATTCACTTACTCTTATGGTGGATTAGGATGGGGACAAAGATATTATCTAATAAAAGCTCATAAGGAATTATGTCTGGCATGTACAGGTTTGTTAGAACCTAAGGTAAATGCATTCTGTTATTGGGGGTGTAAAGCACCACGACCTCTTGATTGGACAACTGGAAACATGTCTTTGGATTCATTCATCAAGAAATCATGGGAATCTATGAATTAGAATACTGAATATGATGCCTATCTACAATGGATTGAGTATTCCCTACTGATGAATGTACAAGAAATAGTCCCATTACACAATGGATGCAAACTAATAGCAGACTGGTTAGATTTGACAACAAATCAATGTACAAAAGTGGCACTAAAAAAGATAACTGAAAGGCAGAATGCACAGTCATTTGATTTTCAGCAGGTAAATCATTCTTTACATGTAAAATAATAATAAAGTAAATATTTTCAAGTATACATTGTGTTTTAAACTAATACTAATGACTGTATTATTTACTCAAATAGCTAACAAAGGAATATCCACTGATATTAACACCTGATATCACTTGGATAATTGGAATCACTCAAGAACCATGTACCCAGGAGTATTATTTAGTTTTCTACCATGAAGTACACCCAGTATTGAACAAAATCATAGCACGGTATAATTATCGTTATGAATGTATAAAGTATAGGGAATATGGTGACTTTGTTAAACTCA
Source organism: Paraglomus occultum (assembly GCA_910592205.1). Taxonomy (NCBI): domain Eukaryota; kingdom Fungi; phylum Glomeromycota; class Glomeromycetes; order Paraglomerales; family Paraglomeraceae; genus Paraglomus; species Paraglomus occultum. Next base: position 14,385 of record CAJVPJ010000764.1, on the reverse strand, counting down.
AAGAGATCAGTTCTGGTGGTTATGGCACAGTTTATACTGCCAAGTATAAAGAGTATATTAATATGGCAGAAAATATTCCAGAAACTGTTGTACTCAAACGTTTTAAAAATTTTGATGAGACACTGGAATTATTTGTTTCTGAGGTAAGCATTTTTTTTACAGAACAACCTATAACATAATATGTTTGACTCTGTATTCATTTACTTACTATTACTATTACCTTATAGGTCAGAAATTATGCCAAGTGTTATTATTTCAGTTATGATTTCTTTCAACTTTACGGGGTCACACAAGAACCAGAAACAAAAGACTACATGATTGTTATGCAATATGCTAACAATGGTAATCTTTTGTCTTATTTGGATCAAAATATTAACAAACTGACATGGAAGAAGAAATTAGAGCATGTGTATGATATTGCATCTCATCTGCAAGTTATTCATTTTATGAGTCTAGTGCATTGCAATCTTCATGGCGGAAACATAGTCTTGCATACATATACTCCAGGTAATAGTATTGCATTTATTTGCGATTTTCGCCTTTCTCAACCAGTGAATTCATATGAACAAAGGTCAAACATTCGAGGCAATTTACCATTTATTGCACCAGAAGTCTTTCATACCCACAAATTCACTCAGACATCAGACGTGTATTCTTTGGGTATTATTATGTATTTGGTCACTACTGGTGAACCTCCTTTTAGAGATAGGCGGCTCGATAGAGATTTAATATGCGATATTATGGGCGGATTGCGACCATCGATGCCTGATTCCGCACCAGAGGAATACAAGAAACTTGCCGAGCGGTGTTGTGACGCTGATCCTGATAAGCGTCCTGATCCAAAGACACTTTACGATGATATTTACAGGGCTTATATGGAAAGTTCTGATGACAACACGTGGAATACTATCTATCGTAATGATGTAAAACCATTGTCACGCCTCGAGAAAGAGAGTAAATATTCCAGTACGCTCTTGCCTACTAAAGGTCTGCCTGAACCAAGAAACAGCTACGATTCTTATCAGTTACCTCCATTATCAGATTTCAGCTTACCAAGTTTAGAGGTAGATTTAGGGAGAGTTGACGAGGAGTAAGGGAGTAGTTTGGAATTAGCGCGGTTACGAAGACACTGTTCATATAAACAAAGTCAATATATAATATTAACATTGTCCATTGCTTATAATTTAGCGACTCAAATATGTTTGAATAAACATGTAATTCACAGTTGTGCACTTTATTCAAGGATTTACTCCCGTTCCGATTAAATATTATTTGTGTCAATATAGGTTGAGTTAAAAGGATAACGAAATAACGTCATGCGCGTTTACTGTTAGTTGCCTTTGCCGGGTAGACCATTTGATATTGAAATTGGTGCTAATCGTTCCACATTCGAGCTCTAAATGACACTCTTTCCAAATGACCAATGCAGTCGGCAAATAAGGTAAGATTCCAGTTCAAATCTTATTTACATTGACATTGAATAATGTTACTTAAATTTGATATATGCGATGACAAGAATGCCTACTAATAGTCCATTGTGAAAGAACAGGCGGTAAGAAGTTGAATCCCTTAGAAAAAAAGCCTGGAGAGGCGATAAAGGGTTGATCTCATACCTGCCCGATCTTGTAAGGATAAAACTCCACAGGTTCTTGACTGTTATGAATAGTCAATACACCGAACATTACTTTCCATCGTTACGGAGCCGTAAAGGTATGCTGCAAGTTTAAGGGCATTCCCACAAAGGTAATAAAAGTGCCATACACAAGTGTGTTAACCACATCATATCGACTGTGCGGAATAGTTTTCATTTCTAGCCTCTGACCGAGAGTCTGGGCAAATCTAGCCAGGTGCAATAATAAACATTCATTGCTCTTTGCCTCAAGACCTTTCTCAATAATGTGTTTGATATCGCAGATCGAAAAAGTATTCCTTTCCAAGTCTGCTCTTTTCGCCTGAACGAAGTCGGATACACGTCATATTAAGCAGGAATGTAGATGAAGGCCAAGAATTGCGAGCGTGAACAACACACGGAAGCACACTTCTCCGGTTATGCCATGTGATCAGGAACACGCTTTGAATAGGATGTGTCTTGTCTTCTAAAACAATTCCCGATATATAGGGAAGAAGGAAGAGAGTTAGCAAAAGACAATAACCAAGACAAGTTCATAAAAGCTCGACAAAAAAAAATACCGTGCTGTGCGACGTGATGGTCGCTTTCATATCATAGCCCATCCATAAGTAAAAGGACGTCCCGACGTCTGAAGCCAAACTCATCTTCTGTACTTTTACGTAGGAACCTTTAGCAGCATCTGAAGCAGCATTTGTATGTGCTCGTTTTCTCAAACCCAACTTTGCTAACATACAACATTGTAATGTCATTCGGTCAATTCACAAACTCGGGTGCAGTTCAGTGGGAGATCAAATGGAACGTCGCAAATCCTACGCCAAGAGCTTCGTGCGCGCAACCGAACAAGGCATAGTGAGCACGAGACGAAGCGTATTTTTCAACAGATGAAGTCTCGTCCGATTTCTAAAGATTGGTTCATAGTATTACTTTTTGCCGTTAGATAAAGAAATCGAAACAATCACGGCATTTCCTCGTAAAGCAATTAGCTGTGCCGCTTAATATCCTCGATGTTTCATTCTTTTTGTAATCACCTTTTACGATAAGAGTAGAGTCTACCGGTAATTTCTCAAGAATATATCCGATTACGGTTTGCAGAGAAAGCTCACCCTGGTAATGCCACTTGAGGCAGTATTACCAGCTCCCGCATTAACAATACAGAAGTGGCGCACCCGCCTGATTAATATCTTGCAACGGAGAGGCAGTGAGTTGTGGCTAGTTGATACTCTGGAAGGTGACAAGTCGGACGTTTTTGCTCGCTTATAAGCATAAGCGACGCCGATCAGTGGGTATGCAGTAATTGAACCAAGGCATACGTTGACAGGTCTACAGCTTTTCGTATAAAGTTGGGCATTTTGTGGTAGGAAAATAAGGAAATTTGGTATCAATAATTGATAGTTTGGTTTTTTTGAAGGTGAGGAAAAGATTTTCACACGAAAATAAGCGTAGCGCTTGTTGAAAAAATATCAGCAAATGAGAGTATATTAATATTAATATTGTGAGACGTGCAAATTTCTTGGCAGATATAATCATGCTCCGCGTTATTAGGAATACTGTTTAGTCTTACGCTGCGGCTAATAAAAAAGATTTTGTTGTCAACACTGTTATCACATTCCTCTTGAAAAACCAACAAACTAAATGTAGATATTTTCACCGTCTATTGATGGAATTGTCTTCCCCGCCCGAAATGTCACCTAGTTCGTGTCGAGAATTAAGTAGCACTAATAATTGTATTATACCATTATTTAGTATTAGCAGAAAATTACTATTATTTAATATAGTAATCGGCGATAAACATTCTCATTGATGAAGTAATATAATGTCGATATTTTACAAGTAATTTGGTTTCAATTGCTCTTTCTTGCTATTCTAAATAAAGTTGTATGGTGAAACTTTTGACGATTTTCATTATAAGGGGTGCATGTTGTTTTCATATTGCCGACCGTTATTTTTATCCATGAAATGAAATCTCATACGAACACGTTTTTCACATATTTGTAGACTACCGATACATACAACATGCTGTAACATTCTCTCCTAGCTATAATAATGTTTCAAGAACATAAAGATGCGGCAATCGAATCTATACGGCTTTTTACGTCCTGTCATTAAACGTCTTTGCCGCCAAGATAATGTCCTTAGATTTGCCCAATGGGGAGTATCCCGTTCCTGTTTAGCAATGAAAAGTAATTCTTATCAATAAATATACCTCTATCAAATCTTTGTCATTACTACGTTGAATCATTATTATATTATAGCTACCGCCTCAAACAGCGTTCAAGTTGTCACGTCTTTTTGTCTGAATCTACCAGAGTCATCCAAAAAAATGACGCCTTGTAAATGAAAAATTAAAAATACTTAGTAAGCTACCAAACCCCTGCGAGTTCGAGAACGTTCTTGATGATTATTGGATGGTATAAAGGAACTAAAATTGCTTGTTACACAGAAACATGCGCTTGATGACAGCAGAACTGTTACGTGCCAAGCATCGAAAGAAACCGACAAACTAATTAATTAGTTGAATGGTTGAATGGTTGAATGGTTGAATGGTTGAACAGTGTCAGACTCTTCTCCTTGTATACAAATCAGAGTCTGTCCGTGGTAGCTAACCGCAGGTATGTATCGTTATTAACAAACTTGCGAATTTTTTTATACTTTAAAATTATGTTTACCGCAGCAACTTTTAATTCATGTGACCTAAATTTGAGCTATTTTTTGAATCACATTTTTAATTGGTTGCCGATGATGGACAATGGCGACCTGCATAAATTCTATTTAAGTTCAGGGAGTGCAGCCAGTCAATTAAATACTGGGTCATATTGTTGGCCTTATTGCGTAATTATTATAACATCACTGCCAGACGACGAAAACAATAATGTAGCTGTTTCTCGCCCATCAACCTGTTTCGAAAAATCAGATTGAGAAGAAGCACATCTTACATTGTTGTTCAATCAAAATTATTAAACATCAATTATCGGTTGTTTCGGATTTGGACAACGGGCATGCCATTATAATTGCTGCTTTAACGTTAATAATTGTCGGGATATTCCATATTCGGTCTAGCGCTGTTTACTGTGCCACCGATCATCCCATAGCAAAAATGCCGCAACGAGTAACGAAAGAATAATATTTATATTATACCACTCTATAATATTGATTACATCATAATTGTCGGTTTGTAATAATTCCCTCAATTGCATAAACCGGGATATATATAATGAGAGCCTCTTTGCAGATGTGTCCCAATACTCTACTAAACCATTATCACTTTCTCAATAATGGCTCACCATAATCAAAACGATATTCCATCCATAATTATAGATTCGTCGCACCATAACACACTATACAAGGCCTCTTTAACCACATTAGGACTTACCTGCGCTAGTTGCGTCTCAGCAGTTGAGAGAGCTGTAAAATTACTCCCATCTGTTATAACAGAATCTGTCGTTGTCAATTTACTTACCGGAGACACACGCTTCAATTTTACCGATCCATCGCTCACCACAGTAGCTATTTCTGATGCTATTACTAATATTGGGTATGAAGTCGATTCGGTCACTGTTCAACCCCAGAACATTGAACACAAGTCAGCTACCAACGATATCAAGACTCCTGCGCAGATATCAGACGTTACTAGCACTGAATTGCCTCCAACAACAACTCGATTGTCTATTACCGGCATGTCGTGTGCTTCCTGTGTCAACACCATACAAGACACTCTACAAAAATTACCAGGAGTGTTGTCGGTTAATGTCAACCTCTTGCTTAATGAAGCATTGATAGAGCATCTGTCACGTGTTACAGGACCACGCGATCTAATAGACGCAGTGAATAATGTTGGATACGATGCCAAATTAATGGTGACCCAATCAAATAAAAATATGATACGAGAACGAGTAATAAAACAACAAAAGTTGCTTCAAAGGAGATTTCTTATTTCTCTTGCTGCCGGCATTCCTACTTTTCTTATAGCAATGGTCATAATGCTATGGTTACCAAACGATAATCCAGTCAGAATGAAGCTACAGACTCAAATTACACCTGGACTAGACATTGGCACTCTAATTTTATTTACACTGGCTACTCCCGTACAATTCTATCTCGGAGCTCCATTTTACATCAAAGCGTATAAATCACTGCGTTATGCGCACGCGGCCAACATGGAAACGCTTGTCGCCATTGGAACGTCGGTTGCCTATTTTGGATCAATCGCTAACGTCATAATGGCGATGACTAACCAAATTGACTCGGACGGAATGCAATTTTTCGAGACGTCTGTATTTTTAATTACTTTCATATGGCTCGGCAAATGGATGGAAGCAATGGCGAAAGGAAAGACGTTGGACAGTATTACCAAGTTAATGGAACTACAACCAGATAAGGCAATCCTAGTAAAAGAGAATAAAGTCAATGGCGACGAAGAGATTGAGGAAGAAGTTGATCTAGCGTTAATACAAGGTAAAGCGATAATGACTATTCAAAATTTTTTTTGTTTGAAAAACTCGCTAATATTATCGTTTTAATGTCTTGCAAAGTCGGAGATACCCTCAAAGTCAATGCTGGAGCCAAGTTTCCCTGCGATGGAGTAATAATCCGCGGCATTACCACGATTGACGAATCGATGCTTACCGGTGAACCGATACCGATCGCTAAATCCAAGGGAGAGCAGGTAATGTCAGCCACGGTCAACCTTACCTCGCCTACCTGGATTAGAGTAACACACGTTGGATCGGACACTACTCTTTTTAGAATAATTAATCTGGTGCACCAAGCACAAGCATCAAAAAAGGCACCGATTGAAGTGTTGGCTGATAAGATATCACAGTACTTTGTTCCGACGGTAATATTGATATCTTTGGTCGACTTTGTAATTTGGATAATTCTCGGAGCTACCAACGCGATTCCCAAGGAATGGATACCAGAACATCAGAGTTATCTAGTGTTTGCACTATTTTTCGCCATTTCAGTATTAGTCATTGCCTGTCCATGCGCAATGGGATTAGCTTCTCCGACGGCCATCATGGTTGGTACAGGAGTCGCAGCCAGGCTGGGAATATTAATCAAGGGAGGCGGAGAAGCGGTGCAAATGGCCAGTCGCATTAATACCATTGCATTCGATAAGACGGGTACTCTCACGTATGGTAAACCAAAGGTGGTCAATTCTGAATTGTATGTCGATGCCAAAAATGAATTGATCGAAAAAGATAGACAGCAGCGGGAGGAATTGCTACTACACATTCTCGGATCTGTCGAGTCGGCAAGTGACCACCCTCTCGCACGCGCAGTGTCACAATATATACTCGCCAAATTGCAACCGGATGTTCATCAATCAGATGCTGACGAGTCTCGATCGTTCGCGTCATTGACTGGTATAACGCTCGACGCGGTAACAGAAGTACCCGGTAAGGGATTGCAGGCTACAGTCACTGTATCGGCACCGCAATCGTCGATACTTTTACCACACAAACTGTCCTCATCAGCAAGCCATCAACTCACAGTATACGTTGGTAATTACGACTGGATTGATTCTCTCGGCTTTGCTTATCCGCCCGATATTTCCAAACAAAAAACACAATCCACGCTCACCAAATGGCGTCAACAGGGACAATCAGTTGTTGTAGCAGCCATGGACATGAATGCAGTCGGCAAGACGGGCACAGACACAGACGCAAATGCAAACGCAAACAATTCTCGTTTCATTATAGCTCAGTTTGGAATAGCTGATGTTGTTCGACCCGACTCGGTTAATACGATTAATGCGCTAAAGAGTATGGGAATAGATGTATGGATGATTACCGGAGATCATCCCATTGCGGCCAAAGAGATTGCTAGACAAGTGGGTATCGATAACGTCCTTGCTCAAGTAACACCCGAGAACAAAGCGGAAAAGATCAAATGGCTACAGCGACGACAACAAGATTACGCAATGATCAAAAACACCAAGTCTCCAATAAAAATGTTAAAGAAACTTCCGCAAGAAGAAGAAAATCCCACCACCGCATCTGTTAATCGACCGGTCGTGGCCATGGTCGGAGATGGGATAAACGATGCACCCGCTTTGGCTCAGGCTGATCTGGGGATATCGATCGCATCGGGCACGGACATTGCGATCGAGTCTTCGTCGGTTATACTCACGCGGTCTACTCTGGCGTCGCTGATTACAATGATACGGTTATCGCAGGCGATAATCAAAAGAATAAGAATTAACTTTATGTGGGCTTTTTTGTATAATAGTCTGGCTATTCCGATAGCTGCTGGCGTGTTTTTCCCCATATTTAAAATAGGGTTACCGCCTGAATTGGCTGGATTGGCTATGGTTGTTAGTTCGATTAGTGTTATAATGAGTAGTCTATTATTGAAGAGGTTCAAAGAGAGGGAGTAAAAAAGTATATTGAAAATATTATATATAGAATATATTTGTATATATTAATATACAGTATATAATCAAAAACCATATGTAAAATTTCAGGGTCCAAAAAAATTCTTTTTTACAAAGCGAAAATATTATTAAAATGTATCAGCATCAATTAGAGTGTTTAATATTAATGCGATTTTACAACTTCAGCGACATTTGCTAATGCGGTGGTCTTGAATAAAGATTAAAAACTTTCAAAGTGATCCTCAATGACAACGCCGCCGGTTATATAGTGACGGCCTCATAAAAATGACATGCCAATGGAGCTAGTAAATATATTTATGTCCGGCCTTACTCATCATTGGTTTCTTTCTCAATTTTGGAATTTGACGTATTTGTTTATACGCAATAAACAAGCATTGGTTTTAAAGATTAATATAGGGTCATTTATTAATGTATAAATATGTAACAGAAATGATATTTGAACTCTAGATTAAAAGCCATTTGTTATCGTTTTTACTCCAGTAAGAGTTGAAGTAGCCAATAATGTCAACATCCCAATATAGCCGAAAAATCCTCTCGATCTCTTTTTAGGGTCACCGGTGTAGTATCCGTGAGCATATGCAAGGCGACTCGCGATCCATACAAAGCCTGAGGCTGCGGCAATTTTCGGAAATCCAACACCGGCTACGAAAAGTCTGAAAAAATTACAAGGTTCTAAATTTAGTAATAATGTGATTTTAAGTGATTATAACAAAAATAACTGGAAACACAAACTTACGTGAGGAGAAAGCTGGGATAATTTTCTAAAGTATTCTGTATAAATAAAAAGTAAACTCGATAAATAATAAATTCTCAAACCTGTCGAATACTGATCGCACATATTACTTTATTTTTACCTGATGCGCTCTTTGATAACAGTTGAAAACCATTTTGTCTTTATCTTGTTCGGCTTCGGCTTTCTCTGCATACACTATAAATATTATCATGTGATAAATTTAGCTTTTTTTTTATGTTTCCGAAATACTATTAGTCAAGAATATTATACTTACAAAATGGATAAGGAACTTTTGCTCTGGCACGAGCACCACCAACACGCAGTCCAAGATAAGTTGTCATTATCGTGGAAGCCACACCGGCGAGGAGGACCTAGTATTATAAATTCGATGCAAATAGTCAAAAACAAATCTAGATGGTATGTATGCTGGGCTGACATGAGTTGTACGAAATTGATATCCATACATAACCATAGTCACTTGAAATAGTAATGGTAGTCATCGTGGTTTGATTTCTTTTAAGTGTAAGAGAGAAAAAAGGTTTGTAGACTAGAGTTGGATCTGAAATCGACTGTAGTTGTTGAATAAATTTTGCTTGCCGTCCATCCGTCCAATTTATAAGTTTTGAAGAAAAGTAATCTTAGTATTGGGTGGTCCTAAATTTTTCCGTCTTGGGTTTGGTATTTCAACTTCCAACACGGAAAGGGGTGGTAGGGTTAATGCAATAATTAAATGACACGAGATGGGAAATGATGTAATTGGTACTCGGTGGATAAATTTTCCCGACATTCACTAATTTCTGTACCGTTTGTCGGAGCCAATCCGAAAAGTCCGGACCTGCTTCAGTTATCACTCGGCAAACGTGTCACAAATACTAATATATTACTTCCGGAAACCCAATTTGGATTTATTTATCCGAAAATTTGCTGACTTTTCAAACAAATAATTATCTTTATAAGAAAGCAGTCGGAAAATTAAAGATCGTGTTAAAATATGGTTCGACGATAAAGGTGCATCATTATATGCAATAAATTACTATTCTCGTAATTCTTGCTTCCACGATAATCGTTGGCATTAATTAGGAAACGTGTTATGAGAAAATATTCGTAATCTGTCTAACTATTTGTGTTTGTTTGGTTGTGTGCTTTACTTTGTTTAAATTATCTGCACACTTTACGGGTGATTCAAGGATCCGAATGGAAAGATAAATAACGCATGAATAACCGATTTTCGAGTATGCTGTACCGAGCGATTATTTTATCCGTATGCACGAGTTTGTAATAATGGCGACAAGAGTCAGAGACGCCTAAACATTTTCAAATGTTAAATGTGCCACAGAATCTATTAATCGTCATTGTGACGTTTATAGCCATGAACACGAAAATTGCATTATCATTTACAAATTGGAATATAAAGAACATTTACATTTGTAATCTGTTGCAACATGTCGAGTTTATTACAAATCAGAAAGTTTTACAGTGTCGATTCTACGTAAACAGGCTAGGTATTCGATCGACTTGTATTAGAGTTATGAAGAGTGGTTCCAACGGCTACGCTTGTAATAATGACACTGCTTAGAATAGTGATAATTGTTCGACTTGCTGCTAACCATCAAATCTACCCACACAGATTATGTAATTGCTGGATCAGTTATTAAGATTGGATATGACTCGCAGAAAGCAAATCCAACTCATTTAGCAATACTTTGCAGTTGATGCAAAAGGGCAATCTGCAAAATGATTGGTGAGTAAGGCTGGGTTTGTTGACAAGCCGGATATCTTGTAACAAGTGAGCGTTGGAGGGATGTACTGTATATGGGGCCATTCCAAGCACATGCCAATCTCAACTCGATTTTGTTCAATCCCCAACCAAAAGGTGCAAATCGAAACCAAAACTCGTCTACATTCTCAACCCGTGAACTCGGTCACTAATTTCTCTGCTGAATGTCTGAAAGCGTGTTTGCATGCGGGAAAGGCGTCTTTATCCGTATTGAGAAGATTTGACTTGATTAAAGCTAGGAAGAGAGGGGAAAAAAAAAGGAAGAATAAGTTAGTCAATTCTATACTTCTAATGTATTTGGAGGCGGACAACGGGAATCGGCTAAATCAGCAATTAAGAGAGACGCGATTCATTGCTATTCCAAGAGTACTGTAAATTGTATGAATGCCATTAACATTATTATTTCACAATACCTGACTTGAACACGAACAGGATCCAGGGCTGAACCACGTGGTGGGATAGTCTACCGAAAGCAAGAGCCAACATGTTACAGTTCCTGGTGGCAAAGGCGTGTCCCTCAGTACACTTGTTTGTAGCGAAAACTTAATAACCTACGGCACAATTCGCCCTCTGCATCGCCATACCTTGAAGATCCCAGTCATGGTCTATTCATAGATGAAAGCGTTCTTTTTCTTTCTTATGCAAACGTGACGTGACGTGACATGAGGAAAAACCAAAATCGGGTCTGCAAGTCCAATAGCATTGACAATCACCGTCACTGAAAGAACGCATTCACTGATCGAGCATTTCCATTCTTAATTCAACCGCGACTATTTCGTTTTCGCCAAGCTATTAATCGCGTGTCCTGACAACTTGTCATTCGTTTCGAATTAGCCGTCTGCATTTTCTAAGCCATTTATTTATTATCAATATTGATAGTCTTTACATATGATTATTATTTGAATCCTGGGTGCAATCAGTGTTGAATTACTTTTACATTTAACGGAATTGAATAAACTACTACCAGAATCAATCTACTTACAAAAAGAAAAAAGCTCAGTGATCGAATGCATGAAATTAAACGAGCTAATTATAATCAATTACTCGGGTCTAATCATGTTTGGCCTTTTTTTTTTAAATACTAACACACAGCCACTATAATCGCTCAATCACAAGAAAAGTTTGTCTTGCAACATTTCAACCAACATTGAATAAATATCCTTAAAATCATTCAAGTCCCCCCGCGTTTATAGCGTGTCCATCCACCCAATCTCCCTTCCCCCAACACACACCCATCCACTCTCTCACACACCACCACACCTTCCCCAACCTTGCCCGGGGAAAAAAAATTGTTCCTCATCACTCTGCCATGAAATCACTTGTATCTTCAATCTGCATCGACTCGTTCCCGCTTATGTTAGCATGAGTGTTCTTTGCTGACGTCTCTTCATTCTTGACTAGTTCATTGATGTTAGTATTAGCAGTCGTAAGAGGTGTGGTATTTGTAGAGGTGTTACTCTCATCCTTTATTAATACTTTTGCCGTGTTGTTCTCATTGTTATGACCAGGACTATCACTTATTTCTCTATTTTCATCTACTGCCATATTCTCATTAACATTAGCTTTATTGTTTACGATATCCTTCCTCAACTCTTTTTTCTGATTTGTTCGCCTTCGTCCCGCCTCTGTGCTCTTTTTCATTTTACCCAAAGATGGCGTTATTTGTACTCCTGCAGATACCTTATCCGCCGATCTAGCGAATGTAAGGTTGTTGGTAATCCCGCTCAAAGGTAATGTGTCGGAATTATTTCTTACGTTGTTTGCATTAGCATTTCCTGTGGTAGCGGCAGGCACGGTGTTGTTGTTTTTCCTCATTGGTATAAATAGATCGCCCACCCGATCCGATAAATATTCTATTGAATTATTATCGTTTCCATCTGGCGGAATTAGACTGAGAAATTTGGCCAGGGCCCGCGCACCCGTCGGCATTGTCTGTGGTGGTGGGAGCGGTGATGGAGGAGGTGATACTGTTGCGAGTGTTGTCTTCACCGCTGGTGATATATTTGACGTAATCTTTCCGTCTTGTTCGACTTCATCAACTATCATCCTTTCAGCGTCATCACAAGCCGGGGGAGTTAGTCGATTGTTACTAGGATTGCTAGAGGTATCAGCATTCTCATTGTTATTGGTCTTGGTCCATTCAAATCTTACTTCACACACTGCATATCCGCCTTCCGTTGATAATTTCTGAGCTTGTTCCTCGAATTTTTCCAATTGAGCCAAGAGATCCCGTTGAGCTTTGAGATCTGCCAGCCTCAGAACGTACTTGTCCTCAGGTAAAGCGATGAATTGCCGTTGTATCATGTATTTCTGTAGGAGGAAAAAGAAGATAGTGCGTGAATGATAACGATCGTTATGAATCTTAGCGTTACGGCTAAAACGATCTACGTGGTCTAGAACTGATTATGATCTTATCTTATCTCGTATATTTCCCAACTCACACCTTCACCCTTTGCGATTTCTTATAAATACCATTGTTAGCATTTCCTTGACTGCTTTCTTGCTATTCTTGGTTAGTAGGTAATACAGAGGTATCAATCGATTAATCTTTGCGTAGAGGGGAGTAATATCCTCCATGATGATTGTATATTCTGCCTTCTCATCTGTTGACAATTTATCGTCGATAAACTTTATCTTGACTAGTTAAAGAAAAATAAAGGGAATTTTCGGTGGTGGTAAGTTACATATACGCCTAACAAGTTAATTCGGAGATGTCAAGTCTCATTCGCAATTCTCGTTGGTTTGCTACTCTCATCACGACTCTCGAATAACGACAATAGTCAATTTACTTTACCTCCAGAGTTTCTAATTTCCTGATCTAAGACTGCTACTATCTGCTTTGCTTGCTGATGTTGAGCAGCGCTGAAAACAACAACGGAGGCAAATGGAGCAGGTAGAATAGTATACGGAACAGACTCTGTAAGCACCGGTTGAGAAGAAGCTGGAGAAGGGTATACGGTGATGCTCATGGTGACATTTAATCGTAAAGTGGAGAAAGTTTGTTGTGTTGTAAAGATAGCCACAAAACTGGAAAAAGCTTCCCCCACAAGTTACCCGATCCTGGGAGTTAATCTGTGTGATAAGGATAGATGGAATGTTTACTGTTTATTTTATAATATAAACTAATAGCGGTTTCACAGTGCTTATCAAAAGTCATTTATCATATATCGTTCCGCAGTTACAGTGTGAGATACGATGTCACATCGATCATTTAATATCGATAGATAATCGTAACAATGATAGTAGAGTTATATTGTGCATACTTTTTTGTCCAATATGGTTTGATGAGTTTCCCCCTTCTCCCGAAAACGTGGTTCCCCCTAATTAGCTGACTATTATTATGCGCCCATATCATCTAATCACCAATGATAAAATAGTGTTATCAGTAGATTGGCCCATCGATCTGATAATCGTGAGATAATTCCTTATCTGACGTTAGTCCAATCAGCGTTTTATGATGATGAAATGGATCATCAAACTCCTAAACGCCACGAATACAAGTAGATCATAAGGTAAATTAGGGTGTCGAAAATTCGCTATGACTAATACGTTTACAAGTATATAAACTTTTAAAGGTTTTCTCGATCTACGCGATATCAAACGACAAGAAGAGTAAAAATATGGGGGTTGAACAATAGACATACCCCAATTGCTAGTTTGCAAAATAATGTTCTAATTTAATAGGCCTGTTCAATTCCGTTCCGTTCCGTTCCAATTTGTGCCGATCCCTGATTGGCGGATTAAAAATCACATGATGGGAACAACAAATTTGCAAGTTCCTATCTGTTCCCATCCTCATCCCACACACGTTTCATTAATAAGCGTAAAAAATAAAAGGTTATGTTGCGCAA
>CAJVPJ010000763.1:0-17181 GCA_910592205.1 Paraglomus occultum | reverse complement strand
AGAATGCCGTCAATCAAGCAATTCAATCCTATCAGATGGTACGTCACTTAATTCATAGACACTTGCCTGTTAAACCTGTTTGGAATTCTTACCTAAGTTATTCAGTTTATCAGTGAAGCAAGCTCTGTACTATCGGCAACATTCAGTGAATATAACCTCGGCTCAATGTCCATGGGGATAGGATGTATTCTAATAACGGTCGTTTGTTTAACGGGTGTTGCAATGAATAGTTCACGTGCTATTTTCAACAACCGGGATATTGGAAATTGGAAGACCATTCAAATTTTTTCATGGATTGGAATCGTGCTTTTAGCAATCGTCATGTTTGCTAGCAGCTACGTTGAAGAGGAGCATCAATTTTGGTATTTTTGGACGCAGACAATGTGGGTCATATGGTTACATGACAGGTAAACAAACCTCCTCTCTCTTTCCCCCTCCGCATATCAACACTTGGAAGAGACGGTACTAATGAGCGATATGTTTGTCAGCCTCAAAAATAATATAGACAAGAAATCGTTCATCTTCTGTATCGGTCAGATGCTTCTTGTACGTTTGATACGCACATGGAATCAGACGGGTAATTAAAAGTTCTATATTGGGTTTGATCTCACAACCAATCCAATTACTAATCACGTATTCTTTTTTTTTCGCAGGTCAGAAGTACGCGGGGTTAATAGACCTGAAATACTATCTAAATTCATCGTATGCACCTGCAATGTGGTTTATGGTTTTTATAGTCATCATTGGACTTTTCTTAATCACGCTCAAGGAAATATGGAATTTGGCAAATGTCAGGTCTCACAAGATATTAATAATGCTGCAATGTCTGGCTTCGTTGCTGGTTCTCCTGACGACAGTACTGATAGTCGAATACAAGCTAGACATGGATGGCGGCAGGGCTGTGATGCCCGCGTTTTGTCTGCCATTCTCGCGATTTGCTGGCCTTTATTTGAAACCGTTTGCGGTTGCAAGACTTGCATATGCTGCGCTACTATGTCTCGTAGGAGTCGCTATAGTAACCGATATTATTTATAACAAAGCTTTGACCAGTGCGCAGAAAGGTATATTCCAATCTTGTTATAATTGCCTTTAGAAAAATTCCAGCTAATTATATTCTACGTATCTTCTACAAGGCCAAACCACACTACCGACGATCCTGCTATGTTCGGTAACATATCTTGTTATACTTCTTGCCAGACCACATAATGTTATACTTTTTGCGCTATTTGCGATGCAAATGAAGCTCTGGATATTATGGCAACAAAAAATATTATCCTCCGAATCACCGTCACCAAAATTTGCTAATCATTTCACTCTTATTGTGTTGGAGCACATGTCATTCTTTGCCCTCGGCAATTCAAATTCCTTGGCGTCAATAGACATCAGTCATGCCTACACAGGTGTTAATAGATATGATGAAGTTACGGTTGGTCTTTTGACATTCATTGCCAATTGGGCTGGACCTATTTGGTGGGCATTTGCTGGGATCGTGATCCATAACCAAGTATTTAATGTAGACAAAATAGCCAGCAAAGAAAAAGACTCTATTAGAAATAATTTATTTGGGCGAACGTTGTTGGAGTACTTGTTTGATTCGACATTGTTCTATAGCATCGTGTTGTTATCATTATCGATTGCTGTAACCATTTTAAAAACCCATCTGTTCATTTGGACGGTATTTTCACCAAAGTATTTGTACCAAATGATATGGAACGTGCTATTCCATTTCTTTGTGGAGGTTTGTGGAGGTGTATTAGTCAATATGTTATTAATGAAATAGTTAAACGAACAGGAAAAATAAACTTGCAAAAACCAATGTCGACAATATAAGCTCATTCGTCATCACTTGCTAATAATTCTTCCAATTCTTTTTCTTCTTCCGCAGTCATGGTAGGAGTTGTAGGTTTGGTTTTGACTGGCTTTGCGACTTTTGCTTTGTTTGATGGTTGGAGATCCTTGGCTGCACGGAATAAGTAATGATCAAATTAAACCTGCTGGACAGCTTTGCGAGAAACAGTCCTTCTCAAGATATTAAACAGTGAAATGTTTCCATACCAGCGATACTCCATTTCCTCACTGTACAGTCTAATGAGCCGGTATATAAGGTTGTTCCATGTACGGCCATGCACGATACTTCATCAAAATGACCTTCAATCTTCTTTACAAGTTTTCCAGACTATAAAATCGACAATGATACTTGGCATCCTTCTTTGTCAATATAAATAAACTATACCCGCCAAAGACGTTACCGCAATGTCAAATATCCGAATGTCTTCATCTCGTCCTCCTGTTATTACATAAGGTTCCACTACAACCAAGCACTTGACGAAATCCGGATGATCAAGGGAAGTATCAGGTTTTCCTGTCTTTATCAATGTAAGGAGAGGCGTAAATTTAGCAGACGTTTGCCAATTGCATCGTATTATTGGTCAGATGGACACTTACAACCAGGTCCCATCGTTTGACAGTCTTATCGGCGGATGCTTCAGGATGTAGAATAGATATCATTAAGACTAGACGAATTGGATTCATTGATAAACTTAGACGGACGACTCACCGGTCCACATCTCTTCGTCAATTAATCTCAAGCAATATACGCTTGTCAAATGCCCATCGAAAACTTGCAAGCAATCTCCCGTATTCGCATTCCATTTTCTAACATGTCTGTCGGAAGATGCAGAATATAGATACTGTTCACTTTCGTCCAAACACAAGTCCTCTATTCCACGAGTATGTCCTTGGAATTCGCGCAACTCTTTGCCAGTTACAAGATTCCATGATCTAATTTTCTTGTCAGATGATCCTGAATACAGTATGGGTTCATTACGTGCGATTGTCATGGATTTAACAAAGTCTGTATGAGCTGAAAACGTATTGACTGTTTCCTTTGTCTAGTAATAGAAGATTAGATCAAAGAAAACTTGTAATTTGAAAGAAGGGACAATTGATATGTAATTTAAAGTCCAAACATCGAAAGGGCAATTGATATCTAATAAACTGCACACACACCTTGACATCCCATTTACGTAACGTCTTATCCCATGATCCGGTTATAAGATACTCGTTACCGTCATAAAACCATATCCCGATGCAAGTAACAGGACCAGTATGTCCTTTGAAGGTTTTGACAGTCTTGCCGGTCTACTGAAAGCCTCAACCTTTTTAATATCTCCATTAGTGTGCTTTCGAGAGTTACAGCAATTATTAAAGCGCATACCGCCAAGTTTATCTTTCTAGCCAGAAATCCCGATTCACCAACATAAGCATAGACATCCGCAGTCGTTAGGAGGAGCATACACAAGACCTTGGAAGTACACTTTATTGGATCGCCAGAATTATTTCTGCTTTTCGCGGCTCTGCTTTGTTGAATAGCAACATCGCGATCGGATTGGAAATAGTTGTCGGCTGACGTGCCAATTTGAGGTCCAAGGTGATCTGCCATTTGTGAAGAAGAACAGCAACTGGTTTGTTTTGTGTTCCATGATTAATTTACAGGACATGTGGCCAATTTTTTTGTGCCATTCTAAACGCGAAAAAAAAAAACCAAAGAGCATTCAATTCACATGACCAGTAACAAATTTCTGTCGACTCGACTATTATTTTTTGATGAACGATGAATATTAAGCAAACCAATTCACTGACGCAAAAAGAAAAGAAAATCATGATAATTGCTCATAACAATATGTGGCTGACGCGTCATGGATGTGAGTTTCACCCGAAAAGCAAGATCCAGTTTACTTAACCGTTTTCTGGATTTTTTTTTTGATGCTATAGAACAAAAACTCGAGCGACTTTCAACCCTATGAAACGCGTAGAAAGACTGTTAGAATATATCAAGTTATACGCTTGACTAGTATCTACTGCAAAAGGCTGTGCAACTATTGATTTACTGTTGGTCGATCGTCTTTGAGTCAACAAAATAAATAAACAAGCCGATAGCAGGTTTAATCTTATACATAAACCTCAGTCTAGGTCTTTATTAGAAGGGCAAAAAGAAACGGAGTCGAGTCAACAGAGCAAGAGGATAATTTTAATCCATTTTCTTAAAATTTTATGAATGTGTGCCCATCTCTTAAATAAATGCTAGCTAGATTTCATCGTCGTGTGTACCAAAGAGTGACTTTCATAATAATAAGTTCTAAGGTAGTTGATCTTTTATCGTTAATACATTATTCGACTACTAATTACAATGTTCGAACAATAAGTCTATACTTCTATGTCGTTGCTGAAGGAAAATGTTTATTGGAAAGATAAAATACAGTTTGTTTTTGCAGATCAGTTCTAGAATACTCGAATGCGTATCTCGAAATCTGATAATCTGATTGGTGTAAATGCCAAGAATTTCAAAGCGATTTACAGGTCTAACGTTGCGATAAGAATCAAGGCTAAAACTTTTACAGCACATACTTTCAGAATCCACCGGGATCCACACGACTTTGAAAAGCTGTTTCTTCTCAATTCAACGTTTTAGAATTACGCTTTGTTACACAGCAATAGTGGAAATCTACCTTGCGCATTTAATTCTCTTTCGAAGAAGACTCAGTTAGCACCCCGCGTGACTAAAGAGAATCAAAGATGGCGACATGCGTCTGTTCGTGCAGCAGTGAAAAGTCTAAAAAAAATGGCAAAGTATCTTCCTGAACTATCATCATCGCTTGACTCTTTAGACAAGTAGTCTATATGTGAAAGACACTACAATCAGGAGATATGGATGACTCAAGTTTTTTCAGATTCGAACGAACTAGAAGGGAACAGAAGGTAATAACATGAGATGCAAGTTCGTGAAAAAGCTTGCTTGGTTTCGGAATTCAAGTATATATGTAGAAGCCAACGTACGAAACGTTTTTGAAAAGGATTAGCGAGTTGGAAGGTGCTAATGGACAGTTGTTATTAGGAAATGAAGAATTGGGAAGACTGTTAGATGGAAGACATTTCATAATGAATAGACACATATTGTTTTGCTCCGCTCATGACTGGATATCACGTCATTTTTAAGATAATTTGAATAGACAAACCCGACTCTACGATGAATGACAAAATGGCCGAAAGACTCATTTGATAGAAGCGAGAAAGATTTGCCAAGATCGTGTAAGGTTGGTATGGAAATTGAGAAATGGAGCAGCGTAATGTATACGATGATATAATGACTTTAATGAAAATCAAGTTAGACCATCTACCGATTAATCGAAATCGCTTACGAAGAACAACGATTACATTAAGGCCTGTAATTGACAAGTTGATTGAAGAAAGCATTGTAACTTCACATCCTAAACTTTCAGAGGTCCCATGATGCGATCGATACTGGAAGAAATCAACAAAACGCTGAAATCGTTAGTTTCCTTCTATATAACGACATTGGGAGATCCTTTTTAACGTTTTGGCGAATACTGATAATCGTGGTTTTCAAAATATAGGCGGAGAATGGATGCTAAGTGAAAGAAATGAAAGTGTTTGGTGAAATTGCACACGCAAAAGATTTTGTTTAATCTAAGAAGACCCCTTTGTTGAATAAATCTCTCAGGCTGAAAATAGTATTACGATTTAAATATAGAAGAATTGATTAAAACGACACATGACTTTTCTATGGCGTTCTGTAGAACTTTCCAGATTTTTTGATTAACACAAAAAGTGTGATCTGCATTGACTAAATTTGGTAGAATTACCTGACCGAAATAAGCCGAGAGCAATTTTTATAATATTTTAGCACATTGGGTGAAGAGTAATGCATTAGCAATAAGAGATACAGCTAACAACCTCTGACTACATGGAACTTTAATCATACATATCTGCCTATAACGATAGTATTTGTGAACACATGGTCCGATCAAAGTTCGATTGTGTAAGAATTCATGTTCCACAACATAACATGAAATTGTTCTGGGATTTGACCCATTCTGAGAACGGGTCAACCCGTTTCAAAATTGTCACAAATTTTTTCGACGTTATCACATAAATTATGCATTCGATCGATTATTCTAATGTGACAAGCCCGAAACGGGTCAAATCCTAGAACGGGTCATAACAAAAAGAGGTTGAGCCAACTAGTTGTCGAATAGCAGGGAATTCATGATTATAGTAAAATTTGTTACTATCCGTGTGTCACATGACGTAGCTCTAGTGAATGCTAAATCAGAGTCTGAAAAAATGGAGCAGCGCTTCAAGCCGAGCTGAAAAAAGAGCCGTGAAGCATTATAATGAAGTAAAACGCCTCAGACCGGGGGTGGTATAAAGCCGCCTCAAATATTAGCTACCCAAGCAGGATTACGTTTGGATATAAAATTTGTAAACACAAATGAAAACCTATTTGAAGAGGGAAATTTTTAAAATTTCAAGTCAATTTTCGTTTTAAAACCGTATGCCACAGGTTTTTCTAAAATATCACCTTATGTTTTGAGTTCATGCTAAACTTTATTTTGTTTTAAGTAATGACGTGTCCTCCCGCTATAGAAAATATGACATCCGCAGTGACAGCCAAATATAAAATAGCGTAAAAATTCTAAGGAAGTTAACTGATTAATAGAACAATCAAATATGGTTAAGTTGCTTTTCTTCATTAGGACCGGACCGCATACTTTTACTCAATGCATTCCTTGCTTTCAATAATAGAATAGCTCGTTTACTATCTGATAATCGCAGTAAAGATGTGAAACCCCCTTTTACTGAGAATAATTGATCTCTATCCACACCCATACGAAACGCGTTTAGAATAGATGTAACCACCCCTCCCCTCGACCAATAGACGATGACGAAACGACTTCGAGGTTGACTGCCGATCAGGATTTAAGGTATGCATGATTAAGCAACACAATCGATTATGAAAATTTGCCAAGCAAAAAAGCTAAAAAAGAATCTCGCAGTTAATTACCCATTCGCTTCCCCCGTGATGATCGACTCGATAAATACTCCGTATAATCTTTCTATTTCTGACAAATGCAAGCCAAGGCTTATAAGTAAACAAAAAAATTTTTTTCCCTTCATTGTCCATCTATAAACAGCTATTCAGAAAAACCATTCCATTACCAGGACTAAGCGACATGAGAGGAAAGCCTTTGCATGTTAAAGGTCGTACCGGAGCCTTTCCCCATAGAACTTTTGCGTCAAACGTTGCAATCAAATGTTGCCGCACTATCAGCAGACCATTAGTTGGTGACACATTCTTTACGCTTGGCATGCCCATCATTTCTATATAAGGATACACAATCATCCTTCCTTCTTATACAGGCATGCTTTGAAATCGTTCTGTCTAACTTGAAATTGGCAAAGTAGTCCCGAGTATAAAATACATGAAACAATCAAATACAACAAATTGTGTAATACAAATCCTTAACACTGTCAACAAGTTTTATATAAATGATAGTATTCCAAAGGCTTTTTTTTTATCCAACTCCTTTTTTCGCTCTAAATGTATTCACCATTCCATAATACACTCTCATAATACAAAAAAGTCACCCGCGCCTAGTCAGATTCTCTCTTCTGTATAATAATACACTACGCCCGTTTTTGTACATTTCGACAAAAAAAATCTGCAATGCTTGTTCATTATCTTCTCCATTATTTCCTTCTTGGAATACTACTTTCCAAGACTGTGTCTGCATTTTCACTAAAGTCGCAACCAGAATACATATATGCAAAAGTTTTGTACGTCACCAATAAAGATGAAATACAGAATACGGACATTGACGAGCAAAGAACATACTCTGGTGGTGACGTTGTAAAGACCATCGGTAATTCAGCTCCTGTGTCAAGATCAGGGAATACGGTAAGTTTTATGTCTATAGGCCGGGTCACTGAAAAAGATTCGGTCAATATATTTGACATTGCACATTGTCTGCGAAGGATATACCACATTATCCCGCAATTCAATCTTATTAATCCTTCTTCTCTCATCTAAATTCACCTTTCAGGGCGTGCTAATACCCGTCTCTGGTCTCTGCAGCACTATAACAGTGAAAGACCCATACGACGTTGATTTGATGGCCATCTTCGAATCCGATTCGAATTGTTCTCTGACCACTCAACTCACCAACCTTAGAAATGCCCAACCCGCTGTAACTGGTGCAATAGTTTACAGCCCTCTAGGTTACATACCCGACGATCAATCTGTTCTGTCCGACCAAGTAGATGTGGCTGCATATTATGTCACTAAAGATATAGCTGACGAGTTGATTAACTTGAGGAAAAGATTTGCAGACAACTCTTCGTTTATAGGGGTGCAATTAGTTGTTGCATTATATCCTAGCTCTGGAAGTATTTCCATGATCTTGGAAGTTACTTTTATTGGGATATTGGTTACCGTTTTCTTTGCGTTTGGACTTTCATGTAAGCATATACCAGCACTGCATTTCTATGATTAGTTTTCCCCTCACCTACCTTCCTCTAATCAAATCACTTTCTATCCTTTTCAAAGTCTGCATAAACTTCGTTTTAGATCGTTTCCGTGTGAACGATCCAACGACGACTCCACAAACAACTCTTGGAAATACTACCCAAAGCGAAAAACTCGACAAATCCATACTCGACACGTTTCCCACTCGTAAATTTGTTGCTGTTGCTGATGATGATGACGCGGAGAACAAGGCTGATACCAAATCTCGAGGAAATGGAGGGAATGTACATAAAATTTATTTATCGGATTCAAGTAGAACATCAAATTCTAGCAATATCACTGCTCTGCTGGAACAGAGAGAAAACGGGAAAGGAGCAAGGGAGAATAGAGATGGGCCTGGAAGCGAGAGTGAAACGGACATATCTTTTAGTACGACTGATCTCTCTAATTCGAGTGGAGATTCTAGTGAATATCCCAGTGAAAATTCTATATCAGATAATCAAGAAAATGAAAATTCACGACAGTCCTTACCGCCAAATACAGAACAACCTGGTTCCACTTTAGACACACTTTCCGCCAGTGAAAAAATAATCCAGACCGCATCTAATCCAAAGGAGGAGACAACAACAGACATTGTTGTTCCCTTTAACGATGAAAAGTCGCAAGTGGATCCAAAAAAAGAAAGTGATTCGTCGTATGTGCCCCATGTGCATGTTCATATGATATCGAACACCACATGCGCTATCTGCCTGGATGATTTTGTTGAAGGTGATGAGGTGAGATGCTTGCCTTGTGAACACGAGTACCACACAGAATGTATTGGTAAGTGAGAATATTTTAGTGTCACGAGAGCATATTTAGATGAGCAATGTTCCAATTATTCATTTATCTTTTTGCTTATACTTTTTTAGACCCATGGTTGACAGAAAAATCTTCAAAGTGTCCACTTTGCAAGTTTGACTGTAGACCTCCAAAGGTCTTGGACGAATCAGATAGCACAGCTGACAATGACCAGTCATCGTCTGCCTCATCATTGTCGGTCTCAACACCTCCCGCTTTAATATCTCCTTCTCCTTCTCCTTCCCCTTCCCCTTCCCCTCAATCACAGCAACGAAATAGTCAACTACTTTCAAGGTGGGAGCGACTTTACATGTTTGTCTCTCATCGTCGGTTACATCTTTAGCACCAATAGAAATGAAATTTATCAAAATATGTAAATTACGTATTATACATCATATCTGAAAATGTACACTAATATCAGATGAAGTCGATTATTAATGAATGAAAACAATGGTAATCCATTCCAAAGTTTAAAAGTGTGCACACGATCATAAATATTTATCGCAAATCTTCACTTTCCAGAGATCTCTTTCCTTTAAGGAGAATATTAATCTGCCATGAAGGCAAAGTTGATCTTTGATCATAGTCCTTACAAGCAGTCGAATATGCAGATGAATCGAAAGCATTCTTTGCTTGTATCAGAGTCTACAAAATTAAACAATGGGTTATACAATTTCTACATGTAATTGAATGACAACGTTCGCCATCCCTTACCTTTATCAACTGACATTCTCTACTTTCTGCAAACGTGGGATATGTTGCTTCCATTTCCACCGCCTTCTTTTCTAGGCCAACCCAATCATCAAGTCCAGCATAGCATAACAATTGATTGAAGATATGTGTCTTGACATTGAAATTCAGCATGGAATCGCCTATTGCAAACAATATAATGTTATCGTATAATTTAATTGCATCCTCGTACTGTCCTATCTCGGCCAGCAAGTCGGCTTGGGAAATTACAGTAAAAAAGTGACGACTGAGCACGTATAGGAAACAAAACAAAAGAAAGAACGAACAATGTCATTAGCAGAGCTTATAACTTAAGCTTTTAGTAAAGTAGCATAAACGCGACATTATTTCCTCTTCATTCCCCGACTAACTCACCCATCTCCTTCGATCCCGTACAAATCGGCGGCCTTTTTATACATCTAAAAATAACAAATAAAAATTGTAGATAATATCGTTCTTTGATCGAAAAAGAGCATCAATTAAATCCATTGATTTTCTTACAGCGACTGCCTTGTCCAAATCTTTAGACGTACTATTATCCTTTTTATACTGTTCAGCGAGCTTTACATACACGTTAGCCGCTCTTGACATTTGTGTATCGTGAGATTCATACAAGGATGCTGCCTTCTCCAGAGTTTTTACAGCCTTTTCTAAATGGTTAACATATAAAATGCAAGTATAGTTCGAGTTCAGATTTTTATAGCATGTACACACATGGGATCAAACTATATTGATTACCTGTCTGTTTCGCCTGTTGATATGCCTTGTAAGCATCCTCGTAACACTGCGCAGCATCAAGAGCAACACCGGCCTGTAAAAATTGTTCCGCTGCCTCGTTGTAATGAGATGCAGCGGATGCGTCTATATCAAACGAGCATATGGTATCAGCTGATATTCGCTTCGAATCATAGGCAGAGAGAAACCCGCAGACAACACCCACTAGCGCGCGCGCGCGCGTAACCTAATCTAACATTAATATATAATCGGTACGAAAGACCATGTCATATTTGTTCTTGCTGATACTTACGATCCCTCTTAAGCTTTGCCTTGACGGCTAGAGCCTTTTCGGCTTCTCCAACACTTTCAAAGAGCTGCAGCTCATTCTCTTCAGCGCTCGCTCCTTTTCCTCCCCCGATCAGCTGCAACTTGCTCAACAGAAACCATTGTCCCCATAGACCTAGGTACGTTTCTGTATTATCTGCTAGGGATACAATCGAGAAGAATATATAGTCGTCCCGTTTGAATTCGGGCATCGTGTGTGCGTTCACAAGACTAGCAAAAAAGTTGGTAAGGCTATCTGTTGTAGAGTTTGAATTGGGTGGACGGATAAACGCTCGAAACGAAGCCGCGTCCGGATTCGTCTTGTAAGAGCCATAGAGAAAGGCACAGAGGACTATCAGTCCGATCATGTTGTAATAAATTAGAGAGTATTGAGGGATTGCGAGTATTTATGTGCATATGAATGACGTAATATCGCAGTGAAACATTAGTATTATTCAATTCAAGTAAATAGCACTTATTGAAATGGGAAAAGCAAAGATTTGAATGAACAAGACTGGATATAACATTAAAGCAGACAGTCAAGTTTTATTTCGTTAAGATTAACGGCTTCTCCAATGTCGCGTAGACTACGTCGGATTCACAACCTGATGAAAGAACAGGTTTATCGATATCTAAATTGTATTTTCCATCGAAACATTGTTTTCTTCTGCTCTGCATATTCAAGCCACTATCACCCAACAGTGTAATGCTTGTCTATTTTAAACACTAGTTTATATGGCGTTGATATGTAAACACAGCAATGTAGATGCTCGTCCAACGTAAATTCCATCCTTGTTTTTCGAAATGGCGTTTGCCCTTTCGATAGCTCCTTGGATTTGTAGGCCTTCCCCTAATAACTTTAGTGAACGGCCACAAAAGACAAGAGAATCTGCCCTTTTAATGGACCACTCACTTTGTATGAGTGTAAACAGTACTGTCAATCTTGTCCCATCAATCATCATTAGCGAGAACTCGAGAGACAGGTTGCTTCGTTAGTGATCGTTTGAGAAATACCCAAATTAAAATACAGCCCAAAATGCACGCCATATTAATGTTAATATCTAACTGAGCAGTAACCGAGGCAGATTTATATGGATTGTGTCGTTCTAGTGCCAAGGCGAGGAACGAAGTATATTTTTGTAGGAGAAAGTCATTGAACAGCTTTAATATTGCTGTTAATTTTATAAATGAATTGTCACTAATTTAATCGCTAGATAGTGCTCTGTATGCGTTTTGCTAGTGAAATAGAGGTCCCAATTTTTGACCCAGTAGTCTATGTAAAATAGGTGTAATCCCAGTTCTTTTATTTTAAATCTGTATTATGCGTATTTTTTAATAAAATTTTTGTATTAAAATTACATTCAACTTGATTTATTATATTCCGAACAATATTTATTATTATCTGATTATTTAAACCAAATTTCTTCAGTGATTGTAAATTTGCAATAAAGCAATTTCTCGAGTGTTGATTATTTTCCAGCTCTCATGTCTCCTATAATAATAATACAACTGACTATTTTGTTTAATGATCGGAACAGACGAAACAAAAAATAAGAATGTAATAATTTCTATTATCACAAGAATACGAAACTCTATTTCACCCAACAGAGAGCTCTATCACGCTAATGATTACCTCACGTTCTTATCACTGGTTTTTTGGTCGAATTAAAGAAAATCGTTATTATGCTTGGCAATAAAGCGCATAATATATCAGCATCATGTTACGCGACTATTTGCATTTTATTAATACACGTAATCACATGGTAATTATAATCTAGTTTAATATAAATTTGGTTGGAAAGTGTGGCCAATCGCAAGAACTGAAATTTTATAGATGGATCAAGCTTCGGCATACGAGAGTTGTCAAAGCATTTACTTTTCTGTCCCGAATGATCTCAACAATTTTTCCCCATAATGAAACCAACATAATCCTATCACTCACTTATAAACTGTTATTGTAAAGACAAAAATTTTATTTGCACATGCCGTTTCTTAAATAGATACTCCATGTGCATATCCTACAGGCTCACATCCCTCCTCTATCCTCGGGGGGATACGTATTGTGCTGTGTTAGGTAATTGATTATTGCCTTTTGCATCATATCGCAAAAATTGGGTGAGGTACCGGTCAGTTCACCGATTACCGTCCTCACAATTTGTTTCTGGACGCTGCCCGATGCACACTGACTTTTTGACATCCAATGACTAGCGTGTTATTTTATCCAGCCACCTCCGCTGAGTTGTCCGCCGGATGGAATAAGTAAGAGTTTATTTCGTGTAGAGGTTGTTGTATGAATGAATCTGATTGTCCGTGTGAATCGAACTGCGATAATCATCGAATGACGGTTGGGTGGTTTGCTTTGAAGACAATAGTGGGTGAATCTAAGATTCGCGTTCCTCTGTTTCTTGTTGATATGTTCGGCTAGTGATGTTATTTTTTCTCATCATCTCTGATGACCTAACTCCTATTGGGTCATTGGGTCATTGTCTATCCTGACCACCGACTCCGCAGCGTCCTACGAACATGAATCAACTTCAAATCCTGTAAATAATTATTTCGATATTATAAATACAATTTATTAATAAACGCATTGTTCAGTCATCTCACTCGATGCTAAAATGTTCAAACATGATGGATATTTACATAATCTCAGATGTGGTATATACTTTAACTTAAATATTACAATTACCGTGATGTAATCTCTGCATGCAGATCTAATTGACCTTGGGTATGATTCCAATCTCACTCAGTTTCTTCTCCGCATACTCTTGCTCGGTTTCCAGAGTTTGCTTTTCTACATCTGCTTCTTCCCATAAACAGTTAATCATTTCTTCCACTTTTTGGCCTACGCTGTTCAATTCAACGTTTTTATGTGCGTCAATTGCAGCGTAATTATCTTCCATCTGCTTGGTATGAAACTCCAAAAGCTTCCTTATCTTTGCTACATCCCAAACGCCGTTCCAATTCTGATTTTTCATATGATCTATGATCATCAAATTGCAAATACGCGGAAACAGGTTTTTTAACTCGGCTATATCTTCCCTTTTCACTAACTTGATAGCTTGTCGAATTTCTTCAGGATGACCGTTTAAAGTAAAGAACGATGCCAGTTGCGTGAAGAAATTTAATGATATCTTGTATTCCTTATCAACCAATACCTTAACAACATCGATGGCTTTATTAACGTCTTTGATTTTCAGTGAATACCTTAAATAAAGGAGATATGAATACTTGTCTGGTGAGATATCAATACCCAATGATTCGACAGTATTGCCACTTGTTAAAGACTTCCAAACACGTTCTACGTTGTTGGTACGATTTTGAACGATGAGATGTTCAAGAATTACGTTAATATCATTCAAACCTATGGGCTTTAAGCCTAGTCTTTCTATCTCTTCGTAGTATTCTGTTCCCTTGTCATTATTGGTGTTAATTTTTAGTAATAGTGTTAATGTTCGACAATTAGGCAAGATTCCGTGATGTCTCATATCCTTGTACATGTCCTCTGCAACTTTATAGGCTTTATTCTTAATAAGCCCCTTTAGTATGTTGTTATACAGATTTATTGAATCTAGGCCATTATCTCTCGCCTCTTCGTAAAAGGCTCTCCACTCTTCAATTCCAGCAGATTCCTTTAAATCTCGTATTTTCCGAAAAATAGCGTTGTGAAGCGTCGCATGTTCTCTTGTTAATGGCCCAAGTACCGAGAAATCTATCATACTTGAATATAAATCTTCTGGCTTCTGAGGCTTTGAGGCGAGTTTTTCACGAAAAGACTTTATGAGTCTTAAATAGAGCTCGGACTCTTCCTGTCGTAGTTTGCGGGCATTGTAGGTCGTGTTCGAGAAGTAACGATGAATAGCATTGCTATAGTAATTGAAATAATTCGTGTTCTTTGGCAAACTGTATAAGCTGGATTGCCGTAAAACCACTATGAATTTCTTCATTAAATGTCTGGACAGTTGGCGCGAACATAATATATTAATATGGGAATACTAGTCAGGGATTTACCAGAATTGGATTTTGCAAGCTCTTCATCACATGGATATTGTAGATCGCGAGGAACTTTTATTCACAGAACTATCAGTAATTTTGTTAGAAATTCGAAACCGTGGTCAGAATTTCCATGAGTAATAAATCTTTGCTCCCTGAATGCGATTAGAATCAGGCTCTATTGAACAACATGCGACCAACAACAAATATATCGCCAGTTTACGTCAACAAGAAAAAAGCAAGCGTTCTAAGACAAAGTATTGGGTATGGCAGAATCGGACAGCGCAATGAAATAAATGATGAAGCGATTATGGTTTACAATATAAGTTTGACAACTGTTATAGTACAAACATAAACGATGATGATTCCAATTTTATCCTCACCTCTAGATTTTTAAGAAATTGAATTTGCGCACCTATTTATATCCATTGTTTTTGCTCATGTCCATAGTAATAGTCAAATGGAAGATTGATTGACTTATGATGACCAAAACACCACTTACTTGAGCTTTTATTAAGTTAGTCTTACGTTGTTATAGCATACGGCATTGGACCCGTTGCTACACGATGTTAACCAATAAAATATACGACCCAAAGCTTATAGCCTTAACAATGTTCGCAAATGCCATTCTCCCATTTTGACAATAAGTACGATTCATCGGAGTTTTTCCTCACAAGTATTTAAGCCACTTACTTTATCTACAACTTAAATTACAAGAAACAAAAAATTCAATCGACCCGTCCACAAAAAAGTACTTCATTCAGTATAAAGTCCTGCGATGGCTGACTTATCGAGACTGTGTAGTATGCATGCGTATTGGCATAGCTTTCTTGCCTTAGGCGATGATCAGAATGAATGAAACTTCCCCTATGTTTCTGACACCACCGGTAATCTAACTCTCCACAGTATTGTTGTCGAGCGATGACAAAATCATTTTCACTTGTCTGTAGTACGTGGAGGGAGGTTTGAAAAGTTTTGCGTGTGGCTCTCTAACTCGAGATTACAACAGTTTAACTAAAAATTGGAGTAATCATAACGTGGGCATACTTTCATGTAACCAATGAAAAAAAGTAGAGGCAAATTCCTTATCTCGTTGTTGAGAAACCTTTTTTTTTGTAAAAAAATGTGCCATAAGAACTAACGACACTTTATTTTTGCATCTTAGAAAATTGACAGAAATGCAACTCAAATCTACGATACGTTGGTGAATATAGAAAGGAAACAAATATTGTCTACCAGCGCAATTAGACGTTAGATTGTTACATTCAAGGCTCGCGAAGCAGTGACGTCAGAAAAAATTGCCAAGACCGAGAATTTTGTCAGCAATAACCCACACATTTCTATTAACATTTTAGCCAACCAGACCAGTATTTCTCCTGAAAAAATCTCTCTCGTTTTGCATGGTGAGCTGTGCCTCCAGAAGAAAGGGACGAACAACTGTTCGTGACGTACGACAATGCTGCGCCATATAAGGCAACGATTATGACGGAGTTTCTTCATACCGAACGAGTGG
The DNA here is from genome assembly GCA_910592205.1 of Paraglomus occultum. NCBI lineage: Eukaryota > Fungi > Glomeromycota > Glomeromycetes > Paraglomerales > Paraglomeraceae > Paraglomus > Paraglomus occultum. The sequence continues at coordinate 739 of CAJVPJ010000763.1, read as the reverse complement.
AACTTATTCTCTATTTGCCATACAGTCGAGACTGTATTTCTTGTAATTTTTTTCTTATTCCCTCGAATAACGAAACAATTGAAGGGAAAAAGATTTGATAAAGGCAAGGGCTGTTCAGCCAGTTGCTGAACCCATCCCAAAGCCGACTATGAGATGTCTTTCTAGAGTTGACAGAATCGTCTGCAATGTTTTATGGACATTAATGGAGAGTACTTTGAGGGAACAAAATAGTCGTATTTGTACTTGATATGAAATGTCTGGAAATAAAGATCTACGCGCAAAACTTTTCAAAGAATTCAACGACTCCATATAAAGAACTCCTCGAATATTTGTCAATCTTCAGTACATACGTCTTCAGCCAGTTTCCATTGATCGGAACATACTTTTAGTGATATGACGGCAATGACCCGGTAATAATCTCTCACATATTTTTCCCACAAACACGCGATACATTTATTTGCAAGAAAAGGCTGACAATAATGTTCGTCTTCCCTGATTACTTCTCTTTATTTTACACTCGCCACAAAAGAATTAAGCTGTACAACAAACTTATTTAATTAGACACGAATTTTTTTCTGCGAATTTGATTGATCAACCTATCGTTACACTACATGTCGGATCTGAAATACCGATATACAGTCGACCTCCCATACAGTCACACTGTTGGGAATGACCAAAACCAGTGACTCTAAGGAGGGGTGACTGTATGGGAGGTTGACCTGTAGTCATGTGATCTATA